>OU343219.1:256854203-256963186 GCA_910596185.1 Chrysanthemum makinoi
GAACTTCTTCAAACCGCGCGAGAATTTCACGCGTGCAAGCAAGAAGAAGGTCAATCAGTTAGCTCATATGTTCTCAAGATGAAGAGCTATATTGACAATTTGGAACGTCTTGGTCACCCCGTTACTCTGAACTATAGAGTCAGTTTGATCTTAATTGGACTCTCTAAAGAGTATGTCTCGTTTGTGTAGAACTTTAATATGCACAACATGGGGAAGACTGTAAATGAGTTACATGCTATGCTTAAACAACATGAGCAGACGTTACCAAAGAAGGATGTTGCACCTATACTACATAATATATGTGCGAGAAAGGTCCAAAAAAACCAAAAGAATAAATCATTTAAGGCTGTTAAGAGGAATCAAGGGAAGGGCAAGTATAAGTTGGCTTATGCTCCTGAGCATAAACCACCTTATGCCCCCAAGTCCAAGAATCCTCCACCACCAAAGAAGGATAATCCTGCTAAGGACGCGACCTACCACCAATGTCGTGAAGTAGGTCATTGGAGAAGAAATTGTCCCGTGTATCTCGCCGAGTTGATGAAAAAGAAGAAGCAGTCTCTTGCAGCTAGCTCTTCAGGTATTTTCACTATAGAACTCTACTCTTTTCCTAGTACATCCTTAGTATATTACACAGGTTGTGGTACTCACATCTGTAATACTACTCAGGGTCTCAGGGGAAGTAGGAAGCTGAAGCCAAGAGCTTTAAGTCTGTATGTGGGCAATGGTCAATGGGCAGCAGTTGAAGCTATTGGTGTTTTTCATTTATGTCTCCCTAGTGGATTAGTGATTGTTTTGAACAATTTTCATTATGCTCCCTCTATTACAAGAGGAATTATTTTAGTTTCTTGTTTGTATGACGATGGTTTTGTTAATCGTTTTGAATCGAATAATACAATTTCAAATAACGTTGTTTATTTTACTGCTATCACACGGGATGGTATTTATGAAATTGATATGTCTTGTTTTAATACAAATAGTAGTTCTATGTTTGCTGTTAGCAATAAAAGAGCCAAGTCTGCCTTGGACTCTACTCCCTTGTGGCACTGTCGTCTTGGACACATTAGCAAGAAACGCACGGAGAAGTTGCAACATGATGGACTTCTCAACTCAACTGACATTAAGTCATTTGAAAAGTGTGTTTCATGCATGTCTGGTAAGATGGCAAGGAAACCCTATTCACAACAAGTGGAAAGGGCTAACGATCTACTTGGACTAATACACACGGATGTATGTGGCCCATTTAGAATTGTGTCAAGACAAGGAGCAATTTACTTCGTCACTTTTACTGACGACTATAGTCGGTATGGTTATGTTTACTTGTTGAAACATAAACATGAAGTGTTTGAAACATTTAAGGTATTTAAAAAGGAAGTAGAAAACCAACTCGGGAAGACCATTAAGTCATTACGTTCTGATCGTGGGGGTGAATATATAAGTCAAGAGTTTTTGGATCATCTTAAGGAGCATGGGATTATTGCCCATCGAACTCCTCCTTACACTCTACAACATAATGGTGTGTCTGAGAGGAGAAATCGAACACTGCTAGACATGGTTCGCTCCATGATGAGTCAGACTACTCTTCCAAAGTCCTTTTGCACGCATTCTCAATATGGTTCCAACTAAGAAGGTTGATAAGACACTATAAGAGATATGGCATGGGCAAGCCCCTAAGCTGTCTTACTTAAAAGTCTGGGGTTGTGAGGCACTTGTTAAGCGTGATACATTTACCAAACCTGACAAACTTGAACCCAGATCTATTAAGTGTATTTTCGTAGAATACCCAAAGGAAACAATGGGATATTCTTTCTACCTTCCATCAGAGAACAAAGTTATTGTTGCTCGAAATGCTGAGTTCTTTGAGAATAATCTCTTGGATTAAGAAGCAAGTGGGAGTCTAGAAGATCTTGAAATTATTCAAGATAAAGATACAAATCCTTCTGTAGACACTAGCTTACATCATGATGAGGATGATCAAGAAATTGATGAACCTCAAAGTGATATCATTCAATTGTAAAAGTCTGCTAGGATACGCCGTGCTCCTGATCAAATGTGCTTATACATCGATTCCGAGGAACATGAGTTAGGGGATCTTGGTGAACCCAATAACTATAAAGCTGCATTGGTGGATTCTGAATCCAAGAAATGGCTTGATGCAATGAATGTGGAAATGAAATCCATGAAAGACAATGACGTCTGGGTTTTAGTTGAGCTTCCTCCTAACTGTAAAACAGTTGGTAGCAAGTGGCTTTTCAAAAAGAAAACTGACATGGATGGTAAAGTATACACCTTTAAAGCTCGTCTCGTAGCAAAAGGCTTCACTCAAACCTATGAGATTGATTATGAAGAGACCTTTTCTCATGTTTCAGACATTAGAGCTATAAGGATTCTCATAGCCATAGTTGCGTTCTATGACTATGAGAATTGGCAAATGGATGTCAAAATCACCTTCCTCAATGAACATCTTTACGAAGAGGTCTATATGGAGCAACCTGAGGGTTTTGTTGATCCTCAATATCCTAACCGAGTATGCAAGCTCAAGCATTCTATTTATGGACTTAAGCAAGCATCTAGGCAATGAAATAAACGTTTTGATGATGAGATTAAGAAATTCGGTTTCGCTCAAAATCAAGATGAGTCATGTGTATATCAGAAAGTTAGTGGGAGTTATATCACTTTCCTAATTCTATATGTTGATGACATATTGCTCATGGAAAACAACATTCCAATGTTACAAGATGTAAAATCCTATCTTGGAAGATGTTTTGCCATGAAAGATTTAGGAGGAGCGGCATATGTTCTTGGAATCAAGATCTACAGATATAGATCTAAACGATTAATTGGTTTATGTCAAAGTGCTTACATTGAGAAAATCTTGAAGAGATTTTACATGGAGAATTCCAAACGTGAAGCTATCCCAATGCAAGAAGAGCCTAAGTTAAGTAAGTCACAAGGTGCTGAGACACCTGCTGATAAAGAGCGCATGCAAAGAGTTCCTTATGCTTCGGCTATAGGGTCTATTATGTATGCTGTGAGATGTACTCGTCTTGATGTTGCGTTCGCTCAGAACGTGACAAGCCGATTTCAACATAATCCAGGTGAACTTCACTGGACTGCAGTTAAGAATATTCTTAAGTATTTGCGAAATACTAAGGATATGTTTCTGGTTTACGAGGGGGGGGGGGTGCGAAACAAGAGCTCAGGGTTTCGTGCTACACTGATGTTGGATATCTGACAGATGTTGATGACTTAAAATCTCAGACTGGATATGTATTCGTTTTAAATGGAGGTGATGTTGACTGGAAAAGCACAAAGCAAAGTATTTTTGCTACTTCATCTACAGAAGCTGAGTATATAGTTGTTTGTGATGCATCTAAAGAGGTTGTATGGATTTGTAAATTCATTTATGGGCTTGGCATTGTTCCTACAATTGAAGAACCCATAATCCTGTAACTCATATTTCAGGCATATCAATCAAATATCTGAGATATCCTTGTGGATCTATGAATGAGAATTCTATCATCTCGAGGTCTATCATTAATATGTTTAACCTCATCATGATATTCACTAGTGTGTTTTAGAAGATTATGTATTTTATAATTTTATCTCTTCAAGATATATAAAAGCTCCCACTTGCCTTTCGTAATTTAGAGACTATCTATAAATACTTAGCAAGTAGAGCAACACTAAGTGTTCTCCTTTTGGGACATTACAAAACACATTGACATTGACAATTCTTGACTCTAGTTTGTTGATAACCTACTCATAAGCAGTTTAACAAATTCAGAACTTCATTTTAAGACTTAATGTGATTTATCACATTCCATAATATAATTGTTGGTCCAAAGAATTGAGTAAATCTTGATAAAATGAAGAACAAATTCATTAATATATAATGAACAATAATTACAAGATTACTCAATACCCACTTGACTATATGATAACATCTTCAGCTTCTTCAAGGGGATACTTTCGGTATATTATCCCCATTGAATGACAAATAATCTCTCATTGATCCAAGCTATGCTTGAGATTCAATGAGAGGATGATCCTATCAACCAATACTAAGTATTATGTGTTTGTTTAGGATGCATACTTTCTCTATTACAAACTAGACATATATATAGGTAAATACAAAGACACTATGTGGTGGTCGGTGAGATGTCGTCCATCATGTAGTCCATCTTCATCTTCCTCTTTTGAAAAAGCACCAACCATTCTTTCAAAGCAGTCATAACAATATTCCCACTTCTATGGTAATTTCTTATAATTTGTCTGACTTCTTCTTTTGAAAGTTCCCGCCCATATTTTTTTAGTCTGTTTGTAGAGATAGCGTCTTCAGGGTCACTGAGACATTTGTCAATTCTCAGTGACACTAGTGTTGTTTGTAGCTCATATATTTTACTCACTGACACCACATCAGTAAGTAAAGAGCTATAAAAAACACTCACTGATTTCTTTATCAGTGAGTCAATCACTATTTATTTAGTGAGTTAGGCTATTGTATTTTCAAATCCTTGTTAAAGGTGATTGGGTCAATTTTTGACCCACCAATAATGGTGTCTTATTAATCTTCTAGGTTGGAGTCTTATTGAGTATATACAATCCATACTCAATCTTCTAAACTTGATAACTTTTGGAAGAAATTCTCCTAGCTGATCATACCATTAACTTGTGGTATTTCATTAGAATTAATACTCTTTGGCTTATCTATTTACCAACTTAGTCAAGCGAATAGTATAATAGAATTTCTAAGCCAATTGCATGCTTTAAAACACAAGTACTATATGACCAAGTCAACGACTTCATGTCAATGTCTCAACAAGAAAACATAAACTGTTATAATCCCAATATACGTTATAAATCATTGATTAATCTTCAATGATTTCATGTATATTTCTTGATAAGAAGACATACCAAGTTAACGTCTTACTTTATATTATTATAAGTCTTGTAACAATTAAAAGACTTCATGTTTATGTCTCAACAAGAAGGTATAAACATGTATAACTAAAGTAATCATGAACACCACATCTTGGTTTCAATAGTAATTTCAAGTTAATTGATTACTTCATTTATTTATGTCATTCAAAAAATACATAAATATTCAAACTGAAGTAGTATTAGATTACTGCATTTATTCATATCATTCCAAGAATACATAAATATTTAAATTGAAGTAGTCTTTATTATCATCTTGACACATGTTCTATATAAGTCAATCTTACACTTTAAGAGTAGAGAATCGTTTAATCATATTGCTATATGTTGTACCTTGCACACAATAAACATTTATCCCACTTGTGCATGGAACAACATCATGTAGCAGACAAACAACGCGACATATGTTTGTTTATGTGAACAATATGATAGTGTCATATATATTAGCATTACAAGTAGATGAAGAACCACTTAATTAACAAGGAAACGCTCATGACTATCCTTGAAAATATAAGTGTCTATAAGTTTGAAAGTAAAGTATTATCTCGAGACAATCGAGAAATAATCTGGGTTACTACCAAGATGATAAAGCTTGTAGCTCCCACTAAATTAGACAACATTACAATAATGCCTTATTCAGTAATACAGCACAATGCTCCCACTGGATTTGACAACATTGTAAGTGTTTCATAACCAGTGAAAACAAATTGCGTGCTATTTACTTTCCTACACTTTTGAAAGTCCACACGTAACAATTACTTAGGTACTAAAAGAGTATATTCTACTATGTAGATGAGGGACTATCCATCAATGAGATTAACTTGAAAAATTGGGCGTGCAATTTCTTCCTTAATGTGCCTACCATTCCACTAGGATATCTAGCACCTCTAAAGGGTTAAAGCAAAACAAATTATGCTAGTTTACCTTTTCCATTTTTGCGGTAATTAGTCCAACTTCTAATTTAATAATCCATAAAATGTCATTCGTTCCATAAGAATTCAACACTTAGTAAGGGAGAGGAAATTTGTATGAATATACGTAACAAACTTTCTCAAATTAACCAATATACGTAACATACTTATTTTATTCTCTACATATGTAATATACTTTCAAATACTTATCAATATACATAATATTGACAGGTTACCAATTTTTAAAGTTACAGTAACGGTCCCTGTCGTTTGCGTTAACTTTCACTGTTAGTCCTTTGACATTTTTTAACTTAAAAAAGTTACAGTAATGGTCCATGTGGTTTACTTTGACTTTCGCCGTTAGTCCTTTGACTTTCATCTTTTTAATATACGTTTTTATATATGTTTTTATACACATTTTTATATATGTTTTTATGCACATTTTATACACGCTTTTACACACTTTTTTACACCCGTTTTTACACGCTTTTTATACACTTTTTTACACATTTTTTACACACGTTTTTATATATGTCTTTTACACGTTTTTACACACATTTTAATATACGTTTTTAAACATTTTTATTCACGTTATTTACACATGTTTTTATATACGTTTTTTACACGTTTTTATACACATGTTTTTATAAAAACGTATATAAAATGTATATAAAAAACGTATATAAAAACGTGTAAAAACGTATATAAAATGTGTGTAAAAACGTGTATACAATGTATATAAAAAACGTATATAAAATGTATATAAAAAACGTATATAAAAAGTTGTAAAACGTATATAAAATGTGTGTAAAAACGTGTAAAAGACGTATATAAAAATGTGTGTAAAAAACGTGTAAAAAAGTGTATAAAACGCGTGTAAAAACGTGCATAAAAAAGTGTGTAAAAAAGTGTATAAAAGCGTGTATAAAAATGTGCATAAAAATGTATATAAAATGTGTATAAAAACATATATAAAAACGTATATTAAAAAGATGAAAGTCAAAGGACTAACGGCGAAAGTCAAAGTAAACCACAGGGACCATTACTGTAACTTTTTTAAGTTAAAAAATGTCAAAGGACTAACGGTGAAAGTCAACACAAACGACAGGGACCATTACTGTAACTTTTCAAAGTGGTAATCTGTCAACATTACGTATATTGGTAATTATTTGAAAGTATATTACGTATGTAGAGAATAAAATAAGTATGTTACGTATATTGGGTTAATTTGAGAAAGTTTGTTATGTATATTCAGCCTTCACCCACTATAATATTCCCATTATAACTTTCTCAAATACGAAAAAGGATAGGATTGAGTCTCTCTTTCTTTTATGAAAAGTAGAATCAGTTTATCTTTTTAGTAAATTTTTCTCGATCATACATTTGTTTAAAAGCATAACTAGATTAATTTACCAAGGAATGACTAAACCACATTTATGGTTTATTGTTGCATTAATACATTTAAAAGAATTTACAAAATTCAATTTTAGTATTTTCGATAATTAAATCTTTAAAAAAATTTAAATACCCATTGGTTAATATTCATATAAACCATAAAATTTTCTTAAAGCTAGGATCCAAATTAAGACATTACATCAGTTGATCTACTAGTAATGATAGTACTTAATAAGGTACGTGTCGAACAACAATTGCCAAACCATTTGCAATTCTTAGAACATTATGGGACTTCCTAGTTGCCAAACTATTTGCAATGTAAGCTTGTTTCATCCCATCTAATGCCTTGGGTTAACTGGATCTCACCATCTAACTCAATTAAATTGTCCAATTTAAAAATCTGTAAATTTATTCCAGCTACGTCTCACGCAACGTGGAAATTTACTTTAGGATTACAACTAGCTATGTCTCACGCAACGTAAATGGAAATTGCAAGTGTTTCTTTAATTGGATGGCATAAACTTAAAGTGTTCAAGGGTACATTTTATTTGACGTGTAATCAAATATGTACGAAGAAGCATGCATACATCTTCATATCATACCTTTTAATAAAAAAAAACTTTACTCATTTAGTTCTTTTATTATGGTGTATGTCTTATTTATGTCTCATTCCTGTGAACATACATTTATGACCATCACACCTTTAAAATCTACGATTCAACGTGATTTTAAGAATAAAGTAAAAAGCTTTTAATCTTGATATTATTCTATCAAAAGTCATCGGTAGCTCCATTTGACGCACAAAAAATGGGTCAGCGTGAAGCGTATTAAAAACCTTCTTCTTTAATGGTAAACCCTTCTTATACCTCTCTTATAGTTTGTCACAATGGGTGAGTCGATTTAGACAAATGAAACTGTTGGTCCAAAGAATTTGAGTAAATCTTGATATAATAAAGAACAAATTCATTAATAATAATGAACAATAAATACAATATTACTCAATACCCACTTGACTACATGATAACATCTTCAGCTTCTTCAAGGGGATAATTGCGGTAAACTATCCCCATTGAATGACAAATAAACTGTCATTGATCCAAGTTAAGCTTATGATTCAATGAGAGCATGATCCTATCAACTAATACTAAGTATTATTTTGTTTTTTTAGGATGCATGTTATCTCTATTACAGACTAGACATATATATGGGAACAAAAATACAAAGACATGTGATGATGGTGAGATGTCATGCATCATGTGGTCCCTCTTCATCTTCCTCTTTTGGAAAACCACCAACCATCCTTTTGAAGGTGTCATCACAATATTCCCACTTCTATGGTAATTTCTTGTACTTTGTCTGACTTCTCTTTTGGAAGTTCCCGCCCATATCTTTCATATCTTTCAGTCTGTTTGTAGAGATAACGTCTTCAGGGTCACTGAGACATTTGTCAAATCTCAGTGATACTGGTGTTATTTGTAACTCATATATTTTACTCACTGACACAGCATCAGTAAGTAAAGAGCTTTAAACAACACCTACTGATTTCTTTATCAGTGAGTCACTCACTATTTATTTAGTGAGTTACTCTATTTTATTTTCAAATCCTTGTTAAGGGTGATTGGGTCAATTTTTGACCCAACAGTCTCCCCCTATTTGAATATACAAATAGCCTAAGGTGATTGGTAGAAAGTGTAGGACTGAGGCTTCAATTTAAGGGTTTGTGACTGAGGTTCAGTACCTAGGTTCAGGCTGTATAATCCTTTAGGTCTCAGTGACCAAGTTCAGTGACCTATTTCAGTGGAAGGGTTCACTGGCTAAGGTTCAGCTTCAGTTACTGGTTTAATAACTAGGGATTCAGCGGGTGACAATTCAAGGGGTTCAGTGAGTGGGGGGTTCAGTTACCAAGTTCAAGTGACTGGGTTTCAGTGACTTGGTTCACGGGTTCAGATTTAGAGCCTGATAATGCCACTCACTCACTGAGTTGTATTTTTACTTCACAAAAATATACTTCCAAACCCATACCACCTGATCATCAACCCTCCTTGATACTGTAACACCCCAACCCGACAAGGGTAAAGTTATCACAATACGGTTTCATATCAGAACTTTAAATAATATACAATAGCGGAAGCCTTTACAAAATAATCAAAAGAAAACATAAATAACTTAATAATCAAAATAAATCTAAGATCTCTATAGTCAAAACTTGCTCTCAGTTCTACTCTCAACCCAGATCAGCCATCCCACAAGCTCATCTTGAATGCTAAATACCTGCCGCAGGAAAAGAAAGTGCGGCTGAGCTTACAAAGCTCAGGAAGCAGATATACAAAACAAAAAAAAGCTAAAAAGAGAACAAGATACAAATAACGAAATCACAACGAAATGAGAATGACGAATCATTGAGGATTCTGCGGAAGCACAAACATAGAAATCGAGAAGAACACATAATAGTTAAAAACACCTCATAGCACATTAATGACACAAACGCAAACACATCAGAATAACTAGACACTTAACATATCAAGAAAATAGATTACATATAAACCAAACGAAGAGTCTAAAGGCTAACGAAAGCGGTCCTAGAAAGTAACATGGCATTCATACTAGTCAATGAATCTACATTTAACACACTTAAGCAGTATAGTAGCAGCGGAACAATAGCAGTCAAAGTCATGGCAGTCACATATACAAATAGGAAATACAATTTGGAAACTATAATTAAACGAACTAGAAACATAGCAAAGCAATTAGCCAATTAACAATTCAGATACCATAAGTTGAATCATTTCCCAGATCAAACAATTTGCATAAGCAGAATTCAAACATGGCAGGTCAGACATAAGCAGACAAGTACACTAACGGATAGGCAAAGTTCACCATATTAACTGAACATATTATACACACTAAACATACAGATCAATTGATTACCACCAACATAGTCATCACACAGATCAACGAGTTCACATAACGGTAAACTAACATATAATCAGATGGCAACATGCGAATCACATTTAAACCTATGAAACATATCCTAGCATAGTAGACGGTAGTCACATAATCATGTCAAAGCATAAATACCTTCAATAAACATATAATTCAGTATGTAAAGCGGAAACATTGACAAATACGGAATCATAAATAGAATATCTAAACGAAATAACAATCTGAGGTTTAGTTATCTACCACGAGCCCAGAACATATCATATCGAAGTAACTTTCTTGTCGGAGGGTGACCTCGGAATACCTTATAAAATGTGAGGGGAGACCTCAATAACAAATGGAGTAACTAGCTCCGAATTTGTGAAGGCGTGTATTGCACCGACATCATTCACCGGACAAATCATCTAGTAAAGATCGGATCTAGGATGCATCCATACGCCCCTTCCTACATATACAAAATATGCTCCACCATCCAGGGCCGTGGCAGAACATCACTCTACTGCCCTAGAGTCATATCAGAGGTGCATCACTGATACGGACATGGAACCCCCATGACTAGTGAAATATTTGGCTCGGGTGTCAAACTAACTTAGGTCAAACAGATTGTCATAAATGACACAGATCATAATTCTTCATAAAAGTCAACAGATATATATATCAGAGGTTTCATATCATAAAGTCCAAATCAGATATTTCATGGTTCACTAAACAGAGATTTCAGATAAGCAACGGATCAAACAAATCAGAAAGGGTTCATATCAAATGTTCAGAAATCAAAGGTTCATATCACAGTCACATATCATACGTTCATAATCAGAGGTTCATAATCAGATGTTCATAATCAGAAGTTCATAATCGAATATTCATAATCAAAAGATCAAAATCAAATGTTCATAATCAGAAGTTCATAATCAAACATAGCAAGTTCAACAAACATGAGATTCAGACAAACAGAGATTCACATAAACAGAAGGGAATCATAGCAATGGCATAGGAAATCCTAATAAGCATAAGAGAAAGCGAAGAAAGGAAATCATGAGAAACCTTTACTAAAAAGGTCAGAATATCTGTACCTTAACGCAAATGAGAGAAAAGCAAATGAATGAACGAACACGAAGATACAACGTCGCGTCTCCTTCAACGAATCTACACGGATTAGGATTTGTTTAATACTTATTAGCATCATTAAAGCTATAACGGATTAATCACATTAACATTCTTAGAGTTATAAGTATATTCTCATTTTATAAGCTTCTTATGCATTTGTAAGTGTGTTACCTATTGATATCATATTTTATCTTTCAGTTTCTTAAATTCATATTCGGACCAGACTTTAGCGATTTTTATAAAATACTTACTTAGCTCAAATGAAATCAAACAAAATCCCAGAGGTTCCCATATGAGTTAAGAGACTCTAAAAAAATTGGTGGGTTCTATTTCCATGCCAAATGGCCTACGGAAAATCATAAGTCCAGACCTGTCCAGAACTCACCCAGATTTACACACACCAAAAGTATGGCCCCAACAAACACACTCACCCTACTCAACACATCAAACCAAAAGCTACAGGTGTCACACAATATATAAAAATCATATCCACCAAAGGAAAAGTTCCAGAACCTCATAGATTAAATACTAAAAATCATTTACTACATTATAAACTTCAACTCAGCAATTCAGATTCAGACACCCTAACTTCAAAAATATAAAAATCATACTTTCAGGTTTGAAAATGACACAAGACTTATATTTCCAGAAAGCTATTTCAAAGTACTACAGTTTAGGCTCAAGAATCACCCAAAAACATGCAAGTATCATCAGATAACACCTAGATGAATCCAACCTAATTTCAGACTCGTTTTCTCAGCTTTGACACTTGATCTTGTAAAATTCAAAAATACGACTTAGACAACTCCAAATTCGACCAAACCACTTGGAAAACTTAACTAAGACATAAAATAAACTTTTCCCACAAAAACCCAGATTATTGCACTTATAAAATTGGATCTATAACACACACAAATTCGACATATGATGCTGTCCAGTTTTAGGGTTTATCAAAACCAATATAAGCACATGTTTAACCTACCCAAACGCACTCATGACCCATGAAAGCCACACAACCTGTTATAACCTCATAATAACATGTTTATAAATCCATAATTCAGTCCTACACAGATTATGAACACCCTTTACACTAATTAATGAGCCAACACGCACACAACTCTTCACATAAAATCATAAACACCCATGATTATCACGACTTAGGGTTTCTACCTTTGTGATTACATATTAATGGCCATCATAACTGATTTTTAGGGCTTGATTTATTCATGTTCATTCGTATGGTTTATTATATATCTCACGGTTTCAACGTTTTAAACGTTAGTATGCGAATGTACTTAAGACGAATGGAAGAATGTTATACCTTGGTACCGTTCGGATCAAGAGCACACCGAAACCAAAGAGTAGCAGCGATCGGAAAAGAAAAGGGGCAGAACTTTGATGCCGTGGTCTTGTAAACTAGGGTTTCAAAATTTAATGTTTGTGTTTGTATTTATACTACCCGATCGGTTCTAGGGTGGGCTTTTGTGTGGATCGGCTTGCAAACCCAACAAACGAGACCATGGGCTTTGGGTGTGAACGATCGGGTCTCAAAACAAAAAAACGACCCAAAGGGTATTTGGATTACACATAAACAAACGGCCCATAAAGGTTTACATGCGTGTAACTTTTATTTTTCGTCGTAACAAATGTCGATTGTTAAATGTGCACGTTAGTTTTTTTTTAAAACGTTTATAAGTTAGATTTTAAATTTCATTTAATGAGCGTTACATATTTTACGTATTTTAGGATTTTGACTATTTTAAGGGTAAAATAGTCTTTTGACTATTTTAAGGGTAAAATAGTCTTTTGACATGATTTATATTTTTAGGGTTTTACAGATACAATATTCATTTCCATTTTCTGAGTTAGTTAACACAAACAGACTTAGCCTGAAAAACCATATTGACACTTCCCCAATTTGCAAAAGCTCAGTCCGCTTGATATCAGTACTCCCAAAACACAGCTGACTTAAACCAGTCTTCATTTCTTTCTTTCTGAAACCCATTCATACCCTCAGATTTTTGTGTCACACCCTTATAATCCCAACACCGATATGTATTCACTGAAATTTATCAGCGCCCTTATTACACTGAAAAAACCCAACTTACGAAATCAGTTCACTGATGCTATTGGTAATTCAGTGACTATCGTTCATCACATACTCGTTTTCCATTTTTTCTCATCAGGGACTCGTTTTATGCTTAGCCCAAAACAATAAGCAAAATCATGATTGAATTCCAACCTTTTTGATTCGTTCCAAACCGTCAAGTTTTCTCACCCAAACCGGCCACTTGTGAATGGCCGACCGTAAGAAACTTAAAACGGCTCAGAAACGAATGCAATGAAGATCTGGGGAGTATAGTGTTTCCCCGGGTCGTTATGTCCAATGAGCTATGCGAAGAATCACCCAACGAATAGTGATCGAGAGATTTGAATGAGAAAAGAGATCTGAATTATTATAACTAAGGAAAAAGTACATAAACTACAAGGGCTTCAATGCAAATTAAAGAAAATTAAAAAGATAAAAATATTAAATAAACGCTATCACTATTTGCAAAATGATGTTTTTGATTTTATGTTTTTATAAAACTGAATTAAAAACTACGTAACGTACAAATGAAAATGTGAAACTTACACAATATTAATTCTAAAAATATGAAAATGAAATTTTTACAACCCTAATGATAAAATAAAATTTATAGAAAAAGAAAATTATTTTTATAACTAATTATCTAATTATTATTAATTAAAAACTATTTTTAACTATTTAATAATAGCCTAAAATACAAGAAAATAGGAAATAAAGCTAGAAAAATAAAATTAGGACTTAGAAAAATCTAAAATAACAAAAGAGAATTTTCAAAACTATTTTTATATTTTTCTGATTATTTTCTATTTTCTATGAATTAAAATCTATTTAAAACTACTTAAATTGCTTAAAAATACAAATTTAACTAAGAAAAATCTAGAAAATTTTTTTTGACTTTTTATATTTATCTAAACTTAAGAAAAATGAAAACTTATTTTTGAACCTTTCTGAATTATTTGTATTAAATGCTAATTAAAAGGCTTAAAACTAATTAAAATGGAGAAAAATACCAAACTGACCTAGAAAAATCTGAAAAGTTCAAGATAAGTTTAAAATATTATGGTGAATCTAGGAAAATTATAAAAACAGGTACTTGTGTGCAAGAATGTGAAACTGCTATGCAAAGTGCTTTAGAATAAGCACTTGAAATAAGCCACAAGCCACAAGCAAGCACCAAACTGTAACAGCAGCTACAATAAGTTAAAACTACCTAAATGCAACTAGTCTCAACTGCTCTTAACCTCAGAATTGCAAAATTAGACAGATTTGGTGTTTTGAGTTAATGAGCTTAAAATCAGTTTTAGGTGCTACTTGCAGCTTAAGCACAAGCTACTTAATAAGCTGAGAATGAAAAACAAAAGTTGGAACTTAATCTAGACCTGGTTGGCTATCTGTAATCCAAAGCTGAGACTTGGACAAGCTCAAATGAGCTTGTTGCAAGGGCTGCAAGAATCCTGTGCACACTCAGTTAAAACTGAGTGTGTACAGGGGATTCACAACCATTTTGACAAGCAGTTTTGGGCCTTGTAAAAAATTCACAAAATTCTATAAAAATGATGACAAGAAAGTAGACCAAGTGAAGTTTTTAAAACAACAAGTTTCACTAAATTTGGCTCAGCAATGAATCCAAGAAAAATCACTCCATTTGGTTGAAAAACTGGAATTTGCAAATTTGACTTTTGAGCAGTTTTTGAAAAGTTGACTTTTATGAATTTTGATCTTAATTTCTCAACTGAAAATGATGTTATATGATTAAATGAAGCTGCTGCAAGCTTTGTCTAAGAATTCTAAACACAAAACAAGTCTATGCTTTTTCAAAATCAATGATTAAGTACTTAAGACAGGTTTGAGTGTGATTTTGACTTTGAGAGTTAGCAGGTACAAAATAAAGACAGATAAGAGTACAATAAAGCTTAATAAGGATAGAACAACAAACCCTAACTACTGAATAACCATCCAATACAGTTAAAGTAGCAAATCCAAACACCCTTGTATCTACTGATTTGCAAACAAAATTAAACCAACTGCTAAACTAGCTAATGCATACAATCAAACTAAGCTTAATTAACCTAATGACAACTAATCCAACAGGTTAGAACTAGTTATAACTACAAAAACATATTTTGCAATGAAACTTGAAATTCACTTACAACAAGTCCTTAGCCACTATGGCTTGAAATCAGTCAAACCAGAACCCCTATCCTATTTGAATCAACCCAATGAATTCTAAATCACCCCAAATCCAACACTGCAACACCATTTTCCATTTCCTTTTCAATTCTTGCCCAGTTTGACCTTCTTTGACCAAGAACCCAAGTTGCTTAAAACTTGAATATAAGCTTACAAAAAGCTATAATAAGCTCATATAAGCCTGTTTGACCTTAACAATAAGCTAGTAAGAACTTATACATAATAGTTGGAAACTGAAAATTTCAACAGTAATACAAAAATATGAAAATAGATAAAACTTTGGAATTGATAATTAAAAGTTGATTAAACTGATAATGTAGCTTGAGTTTGATACAAGAAAACAAAATATTACATCAATTAAACTTAACTAAAACTTTTAAATTAAAAACGACATTATTGAAAATTAAAAACGACAAGACTCCCCTCTTCTCATCCTTTTGCTTTCTTTTATATCCAAACTTTCTTCTCTCACTTCTCTGATTAATTCCCATCATTTTCTCAGCCATTGGATGTCCTGAATTGATCTGGGCCATTGAAACAGATTTTGGCGCCAAAACTTGTTATCCACTGGGAAGGTTGAGTGAAGGGATTGAAGGAGCATTTAATGCTATTTGGAGGTTAGTTGAGGTGGGGGGAACAAGGTGGAGTGATAGAGAGGAGGGGGGATGGGAGGTGCCTGGGTTGCAGACATTTGGTAGGAGAAGGAGACTTTTGGCGCGTTTGATGGTTTGACCATTTGGTTTGACTGGGGAGTTATAATGCCTGGGGGTCCAAAATGCATATTGACAAGGGGTCCAAATGGAAAGGCAGGGGTCACAAGCAGTTTTGAAAAGGGTCCAAGTGTATTAAAGGTTTTAATAACCAAGGACCTAATGTGTAATTCGAAAATCAAGGGACCTAGGCTGCCAATTTGCAAAGTTGCTCCAAGGGATTAAAAGTGACAAGCTCCAATAGTACAAGGACCAATCTTGACAATTTCACATTTCCAAGGACCATTTTTGCCAAATTTGAAACTTGAAGGACCAATTTTGTAATTTCTCAAAACTTTTGATATTTTTTCACCAAAGGACTAATTTTGACAACTTATGATTTTAAAAGGACCTTTGGTGATTTTTCTTTGAAATTAAGTGCTCAGGGACTATTTAGACAATTTTTGAAACTGGGGGAGTGAAGCGCCAATTATGCAAACTTTAGCTCATTTTTCATCTGATTTTAAACATTTTGCATCTGAAACACATAAAATGCAATTTTAGAATATTTTCAGTATTTTGATGCATTTTTGAGCATTTTTAAGTGTTTTGCAGTTCAGATTGACCCAAAAATGATGAGTATTTACACACTCATCAATCCCCACACTAAACTATTGCTAGTCCCTAGCAATCTTTTGAGAAAACTTAATGGATTTGAATCTCTTTACCAAAAGCCATTACTTCGGGAGTAGCCAAATGTTTTAGTTCAAGTAAGAACCATGGTACAGCGATAACCATGTGATTTTGAGCAAACCACCGCTTCTACGGAGTTTGATTTGTCTTTACCGAAGCAGTTTGCTTCGGACTAGCCAACTCTTAGATAAATTATAAGTATTATCTTTGGTGGTGATTACCAATTATGATTTATCCACTGCCTTTACCACAAGCCATAAACTTGCGGGCTAGCCAACTCTTCACTAATTAAAGATATGGTGAGCTGAACAGCATACAATTTTGGGCAAATTGCAAGCCGTAAACGGATTTGAGATATCTTTACCAAGAGCCGTTTGCTCCTGGATTAGCCAATCCTTTTTGTTTATTAGACATGGCGGACGATAACCAATTGGTAAGTGTAGAACACTTACTCCCAAAAAAAATTTGGCCAAAAACGGGGGAATTAGGTGGTATAATTACATGATAAAATTCGTGAGAATCCCCCCACACTTAGAAATGAATATTGCCCTCAATATTCAAAGTACCGGCTGTTATGCCAAAACTGAGAACGTAAAAGGTATAACAACCAGTAAAATTCTGGATTATTTTAATAATATTTATGCTCAGCGTCAGAAAGTTTAAATCAATTATTTTCCGACAAAATGCCAGTATCTAAAGTATAAAAACGAGAGGTCATTTCGTTCCTTTAGAAATAAGACACCGCACTTACATTACTTGCCCACAAAGTATCTGTGAAATTTATTATTGTCCAAGTTAAAATTTAAGCATACATAAGCTTAATCCATCAGTTATTCGCACACTGCGCAGTAGCGAGTAGCAAACAAAACTAAAAATAAATACTGAGATAAGAGAAAAATACATTTTTATCAATCACTAATAATTTATGAAAGAAAACAAAAGGTTATCTCGTGAATTTAGGAAGCCACGGCACCGCACGCAGACCGACACCAAATTAATAACGGCAAACATTATAATCAAAACCCAACGTAATAAACATATCATATTATTACGGCTTAGAAATCGTCTCCGAAAATACAATTTCTATATTTTTGGTAACGGGAATTTACGTTTACTCGAGGATTCAACAAAACACGGGGTACCATTTATAAAGTATTAACAATAAAAAGAGAAATACAAAATACTACTCCTAGCCACCCACGTATTTACTTCTTTTTCCTTTCTTCTTCACCTTTCCTTTTTCTACTTCTATCCAAAACCAGGAAACAAGAAAGGTTCCTGCTCCCCTTCCTCTTCAGTCACCATGATCCATCACCACATATTTCAGCCACATAACTACCTAAAGAGACACTAGCTCGGCTGTGATGTGAAAAGATGGTAGCCAAGTAGAGTGCCACGTTTAAATCAAGGAGAAAATGGATTACGTACATCTATAAAAGGGTGGTTCTTGATCGAAGTCTCCATCCATTCCTCAAAATAAAATCCGAAATTAGGGTTCTTGATAATTAGGGTTTCTTGAAACAAAGGGGTTTTCAAAATTGATAGAGGGGTTTTGTAGTTGAGGGCATAAGGAGGCTACTCCAGAAGTTAATTGTTCCAATTCACCCGAGTCACCTCAATGGAGCTCGTTGGATTCGGTTTTTCTTACCCATTCGACCCACCTTTGGGTTCAATGTAAGAATACACTTCTTGTCATCTTTTGAAACTTTTGTATTTGTAGTACTTGTCCAAATTCGAATATATGTATTTTTTTATATATATACTCGAACGATTTATTGTTGGTTATCTTGTTAAAAGTTGTTGTTGTTGGCTAAGTGTGGTAAAACTTGAACAAAAATCTAAAACCTTGTATTGCCTAAATTTGGTATACGGCTTAATGTTGGTTTCGACTTTATTTCAGCCTAATCGACTTATTTGGTATTCCGACATATTCTTAGCTTATTCATCTTATTTTGATTAAGATATCGGCGTATGACCATATCTATTTCTTCAGATTTCTTAACTCACTTGTTTGTGTCACTCGGCTTAATAGTTACCAACTCATTCGACTGAAAGTAAACACTCTTGAAAGGATGTTATCTTGATTCTTCCCGGTTCTCCAACACAACCACAAAGGTTGTTGTTGGTCTCTGTCTAACCACAACCCACTTTGGGTGCGTGTCTATTAACAGCCAAACGAGGGTGTTTGTTTGATCAACAACAATGCCAAGGGTTGTTTTGATCTTCGTATTTGTTGCACAAAAGCGTGTTGAACCTGCTTATATTCTACACAAAGGGTGCATTTATTTCTGCTGAATTTCAGCCCCTAAAGGAGTGTATTTGCTGCTGATTTTCAGCTCCAAAAGGGTCCGTTTACTGCTGATTTCCAGCTCAAAGGGAGGCGCTTGGACCTGCATAGTTCAGCCCCTAAAAGGCGCGTTCCATTTTCTTATTTCCAGCACCAATATGTGTGTTTCGTTTGCTGATTTTCAGCTCAAAAAGAGTCCGTTTGCACGCTGATTTCCAGCTCAAAAAGGGTGTTTGCTTTGCTGTTGTGCAGCACCAACAGTGGGTATATATATGTATACTTGCTTTTGGTCATGTTCACTTTCACTTCACTCAAAATGCTATACAAATTTTAAAGTTTTGTATGTGGACTTTTATTTCTTTTGTCTCTTTGTCAAAAACAAACCTCTCAAAACAAGAATGAAATGTGTCGAATTTGAACTAAAAGTAAAATTGGGTTTGTATTTATTGTGCCCACTGTTTTGTTAAAAGAAATAAAAGAAAAAAAAATGATTGATCAACTAATAACACAAAAGGGAAAAACTAAGTAAAGAAAGAATGTATTGTGGTATGATAATTTTGACTTGAAACTCAGTTGTGTGGTGGGAGTTGTAGCTGTTGGGGACGAGGCCACTCTTAGTAGCAAATGCTAGCGCCGTATAGTGTTTGCAGCGGGTGTGTGGGTCGAAGCCCACATGAACTTAACTATCGTTCAAAATATTTATTAGATTCGGCTTATTTGGACATGTTACTTTCTGACATAATTTACTCATTCGTGTTTTGCTTACTAAACCGTAACATATTACGTAAAATAAATAATTACTTGTAATATAAAATTTTAAGTCTTATATATAGACTGAACTAATTTTTAAGTTTTAAACTCACTTGTTAGATTATCAATAACATATTTAACTTATATAAACTTGATAAGTTTTATGAAAAACTCATACGAGTTCTATAAATTTTAAAACGGCTATTTACTTAACTATACCTTGTAACTTTACCAAAATGTATACACGGGTCATGCCCGAATTTCATCAAGAATATGTACACTTGATTTATTAATCCAACTAAAAGATGAAAATAATTATTTTCCATTAACCATATTTTAATCAATTAACTATATATATACTTTTCACATTTTTCCGACGACACTTAATGATCATTCATGATCATTTTCCGTATTTTTATTTCGGATACTTGTCTAACAAATACTCTTTGTCGTTATACTTTACTCCTATTTCTATATGCACCTCCTAGAGCTAATCCTTACAAACACTGCAAAACCATTTAAATTTAAATGATGCCACACAAGCAACAACAACACAAACATTTAAAATTTATAAAGTTAGTTAAACTTTATCGAGTCTTAAACATAAAGACTAAATTGCCGTATTAATTAGGTTGCGTGTCGGAGCCGTGCACTATCACTCCTTGATTTAATTATCTTTAGACTTCATATTGCACAATGCCAAGGTGAGTTTCATAGCCCCTACTCTTACTTGTTTTTATAACTGTTTTGGGGGAAGATACATGCTCATTCTACTTAAATCATTTTACTTGTGCATTCCATGCATACTATGCTTTCACATGTTTAAAGTTTTCATCATACATAGATGTTTTATAGAGCATACCAAAATGTTTGACCTAAAATATTACGCAGCTTAGCCTAAGTCCTTAAATCCCAAATTGCCCTTTTCATGAACCGTCAATTCACTTTGAAGCGCGATGTTATAAATAGATCTATTGAGGTGACTCCTCTGTTGGTTGACCCCGCTTGGGTCAAGGCGACATATAACATGTCGAGGATCGAGTGTATTGGGATAAACACTCGCCATGGGCTCATTATTTGTATGACTTCTTTGTGCATACAAGAACCGTCGTAGTTTCGGTTGCATGAACTTAGTGCTAGCGTAATACATTCAATATATATTATATTAGTTGTAATGTACATATACGCTACTTATGGTCCACTAATGAAATCTCTTTTATGAAATCCTTTTATGAATTGAAATCATAAACTCTATGACATTATGCAAGACGTAATGATCATCAAAAACCAAATTTGAGACTGTGTACTGAAATTCCTTTTTAAATAAACCTATGAACTCACCAAATAGTTCGACCCCTTTAGCATGTATCTTCAGGTTTTGAAGTGATAGCTTATCTTTGGGCATAGCAAGCAAGGCATAGCATGGTCATGATGACTCTGATTTATGTAATGGGACCACTCGTTTATAATGGGCCATTTTCCACACTAATCAATAATGTAAACATTGTTTTAAAGAATGAATAAAAGTTTATTTATGAAAAACCAATTGTTCTATGCTTATGTTGTGATACCAATTTAGTAACACCCCAACACTTGTATGCTTCCATTTGAGAGTCATTTTTGGGGGTGTTACAGATATCATATGAGTTTGCATGCACGACATTGTTTCATGGTTTACATTAGAACATATCATTCATATTAGGTTGCAGATAGAGATCGCACATCATTTAAGTGTATCTACTTTTGTCATCATAATCATTGCATTAGGTGAGTTCGTAGCCCCACTTTTACTTGTTTAATTGTTTTATAAACTCTCTGGGGGAGATACATGCTCAACTACTTGCTTTTACCTTACACTTATATGAACTTAAATAACTCTTGTTTCACTACTTATTGCTTGTAAGTAGATTATGCCCGAACTAAATTGATCACTATGTTATGAACACTATTATTTGAACCTTTCGACATATATATTTGAACTCTTTTAAATTGATTTGGACCTTTTAACATATATTTGAACACTTTGAACTTGATTTGAATCTTTTGACATATAGTTGAACTCTTTTAACTTGTACAAGGACTCTTTTGATCTATTTTGAACTTGTTTGTCGTGATTTTGAGCTCTTTGATTGTTTTGAACTTTTGAACTCGACTTAAACTCTTGAAATTAATTACAAACTTTTGAATGGAACCCTTGAACTTAATTACGAACTTATGACTTGTTTGAACTTATTGAACCGTATGTGTTATGACCTAAAAGTCTCCATATGTGAACGAGCAATACCAATTCTCGCCTTATTGGTAGAGTGTGCAAAGTCTCCCTATGTGAACGGAGCAATACCCGTCTCGCCTTATTGGGAGGGCGTGCAAATTCTCCCATGTTCGAAGTGTTCTTAATTGTATATAATAGTTGTATGATGTACCGTTCGTACATTCGCATTGTTAGTCTCTATTAGTAGTCAAGTATGGATAGCGCTATTAGAGGTCGGCCAACCTCTCGTTCACTATGTTACGGGGCGCATATTATTTATTCTAGGGGCTTTGCACGGCATACATTATTATATATGATGCTATACTATGAACTATTATGACAACGTATACTTGACTACTAGACGTACTACTTTTGGCAGTGGGTTGTGAACACACAGGTTGCAAGTTTTGTATGAACTTGGGCTGAGTGGATTTACAATGCCTTTGCTTTGTGGACTATTCTCAATGACCAAAAACTTTGCCTTTCCTGCATGAACGTTCTTTAAAAGCCTTACATGTTAAACAAACTCTATGAACTCACTCAACCATTGTGTTGACACTTTTAGCATGTTTTATCTCGGGTATCTAAGACATTCACTTCATGGCATGCATGTGGACTTATCATAGAGTCGCGTGTCGGCGCTGCGTCTCACATATATTTTATGTACTTAACTATCGTTTGATTGTAACAAACTAATTTTTGGTACATTGGAAATATTTTGGGACCTATGTTTTGTAAACTCTGATTATTTTACTTAATCAAACGATAAAACGACACTTTAGGTCGTTCGATATAACTGTAACTTTGATGCTATGACAGTCATCCCCCAGGTATTCCATTCCGCTGCAAAACAGGTAATTTGGGGGTGTGACAAAATGCAAGCTAACAACCATGCCGCGAAGGCAAGCTAAACAACCATGCCATGAAGGCAAGCTAGCAACCATGCCGCGAAGGCAAGCTAGGCCATCTCGAAGGATGCCAAAACACATGCCATAAAAGGCAAGCTGGGCTATCCCGAAGGATACCAAAACTAGAGCATCGGATCCAAGCTATGTTTACTTTAACATCTTTACTCATTTTATCTTTCATGTACTTTTATCATTAAGTACATACTATCATTTCCTCAATTCTCATTTCCTTAAGAAATTTCAACATTCTCTACCATATTCACTTTCATCTAGACAAGTTTCTATATAATACTTGTCAATTTATTATACTTGCATTTTCACAATGCAATTTATCATTCATCCATCAACCCCAAGTTGACTCACACATTCCACTATACGCCATTGTATCACGTTGGCCTATTCAACTCTTTCATGCGCATAAGTCCCACATCTTATCATCATCCATATGTTCAATATATTAACATGATTCGATTCATAACCACATCTTTGCTATCAGGAACATTTATGTTTTACTTAGACATATAATAAATTACCATAGACTTAACATCACATAAACAATAACATTTAACACTTATTCAACAAGTGTTAAAACATTCGTAATCACAATCAATTCATATAGTCTATGTCTCACATATCACAATGCATAATCATCTATGTCTAAGCATCAACGTTCTAATTAGCCACAAACTATTCTACCTTAAAACTAAGGCATCATAAAACTTTAATTCACTTATTATCCCATCTGTAATACCACTTACCATTTTTATTCGCATTCCATTACCATTATTCTATCATACATGCATATAAACACAACACAATCACGGCACCAACCGGGTGCACGACTAACTAATCATTCAAACACTTTAAGTCTTCCACGGACTTACATCTCATACACATCAACACTATAACACACATTCATCATTTATCATCAAAAAGCTAATCTCACAAAAAACATAATCCATCTCATACTTAACGATTACTTTCCGCATCACTAACACTTACGTTCTTCTACGAGTGGTTTAATACTAGGCAACCTATAGTGGAAACCTAATTCACTTAAACCGAAGCTCTGATACCAAGTTGTTACGCCCCGTGCCCGATTTGACTAAAAATTCAAAACTTTTCACGAAAATGACATGACCCGAAACTTACCTCTTATTACTCTTTTGACCATTGCAAAAGTCCTTAGACATATAGACCTTGAAACCATTTTTAAAAGAATCTAGACTCATATACTTTTAAAACGACGGGTGGCACCCTAAAGTGCACTATTTTCTCAAATCGACCCATAACACATTTAAACATTAAATCAACACTTTAAACTTGTATTTAAACATATGTAATACATATTAACTAAAAATATACCATATACATTGTTTCATAGAATTCCGACGTTTGACCCAAAATGGGTTAAAATAGACTTGTCCCAAACACCCCTTTTTCTGCATAACCTTTTTGTATACTTTTGACCCATTTTCCGGAAAACGACTTCTATAACATGACATAACACCAAAACTTCCAGAAATCTTTAGGTCATTATAAACATCAAATATATGCATGAACTTGGTCATATTGACTTACGGAACGTGCTTTACAAGTGTGAGGGTATTATGCCAAAATACCCGTTTTGACCCGTTTGCATACACCATTTAAACATAACTATTTAACATGCTTTAGGACCTATAAAATAACTCTTAAACCATTTCAAAGACTTGACACTACAAACATTTAACCCATTTAAAACTCTCGGGGAACAACTTTGACTTCGAGCTCGGTATTCTACCTAAGCTCCTATTTGCATACAAACCTTCTAACATACACTCTTCCAATCCTTAAGCCTTTTCCAATCGCTTTACCTTCTTCACAATTGAACCTACAAAACGGTTAAACAACTAAACCGTAAGCTTTCGCTTAGTAAGTAAAAGACATAACAAGTTATCATATATCATTAATCACAATTTGTATCATAAGCTTCACTTTACCCATCATTTGTAACACACAAAATTCTACATACCTTGCCAACTTCACAAATAGGCTCACCACATCTTTGCTAAACACATAATCACTAAATATACATTAACTCTTAAACTCCAAATGTCATCAATAACATATCAACTATGCTAAACTCATTTAGCTAGTCTAACTAACTAGCCACATCTTCCTCTTAGCCAAGCATAGTAGTCATTAGGCCATTCATAACCTTAACACAAATAATCATTTAACACATAACAAATAATACATGATAATAAACTCAATATAACATCCTGTTATAATCAATTTACTTACCTCTCATCCAAGCTAATTAAACCAATAGCATCATCATCATCAAAACCTACTTCAACATAAAAAAAATATCAATATTAAGGGTTTATACAACCCATAACTTACCCAATTTTATTCTTTAATCATTATATGATCATATGATGAAATACCCAATTATCCTACATAAACCCTAATTAAATTTCATCAATTAACTCAATAATACTTAACCCATATTCATCATAACTTCCTCAATTAGTTTATAAACATCATTTACCCATTTTCCCCATTTAGGGTTCATAAACCCCAACCTTTCAATCATCAATTAAACACTAATTAAGAGACTCACTTTGGTAGAAATCATTGCTAGGGCTTCATCTATTTGATTTGGAACATACAGACACCATAATTGATCATCATAACTTGGTCTCTTTTCCCTCCTTTCTCTCTAAACCGTACATCACATCCTCCTACACATTTCTGGAACTCCCTCATAATATGAGAAGTATCCAAATACTTGTAGGTGACAAGTTTGGCTATATGGCACATTAGGTCCCTCAAGTCCCATTATTTCTATATTGGCCACCAATACTTTCATAAAATATTTACAAAATGGCAACTTAGGTCCCCTTCTTTCTATAACTATAACATAACATGTGTTAACTATTAGTTTGACTATCGGGTTGACTAGTCAATTTAACATTCGTTGACTAACCAATCACGTTAAACCTTGGTCAATTTCATCTAAGGTGGGGCCTATTTGTATCTGGGATACTGGTCTAACAGATGGTTATGGTAAGGTTGGTGAAAGTGTACTTGCGGTTGAAAGTTGGTTTGTTGGTTTGACGGTGAAGTATTTCCGAGATTGAATGTTCCTTCGGGTGTCGGGGGATTGCTTCGGGGTAGTGTTTCATTGTTGTTGATTTATGTTTTGGAGGAGTGTTGTATTGAGACATATTGGTAGTAAAAGTTGAGAAATAAAATAATATGAGAGAATGAAAGTATATATAATGTGAAGTTGTGTTTATAAATATATAAATGAGAGGTATTTGTAAGTAAAAATGGGTAGAATTTATAGGTAAAAATGGGTCCCACATATGCGATTTCCCAAAGTGAACAACCCACCTTTCGCTGCTCCACCATCTTGCTTGCCAAACAACTCACGCTGCCCTCCCAATGCATGTTCACGCAACATAAAAGCTTCCCAACTCCTCACACCATTGCGTTGGGGGTAGCCTTACTGTTGTGTTCTCGAGTTAAATATGTAGAAAAAAAAAGAGAAGAGATTAAGAAGAATTGAAAGGAAGAAAGTTTTCTTCTTTTCTTCCATTTTACTCTCAAAAGTGAAAGAAATATTTTAGACTAAAGGGATGCTTGGTTCAAATCAAAGAATAACAATGGCAAAGATAATAGGAATACTAAGGAATGCAATGCCATAACCCTCATTTTGTTGAGTATTGGTTGATTACCTGTTTTTGGGTCATGCTCCATTCCATAATTATTGATTATGTATCTCATTCCTCACCCTTTAATACCATCAACCAAACATGCCCTTAAATACCCCAAATATTCCTTCCACTTCTTTTTTTCTTCTCAAAAACTTTCTGTTAGCGAGTATAAAATGGAAAGAAGAGGAAGAAGGAAAAAAAAGAAGTAAAGAGGAGAGAAATAAAAGAAATTAATTTTTATATTTGTTTTAATTGGAAAGAAAAGAGGAGGATGCAAGCAAAAAAAGGCTTTAATATCAACTTCACTCAATTTCATCTCAATTTGTGAAAAGATTAGGAGAATGTAAGATGTAATTTACCATTCTTTACTTTCTTTTCCTCTCCTAAAAACACAAATTTTTATTAACATCCCAAAGCTTTCTCTTTCACTCCAAAATATAAACTCAGGAACAGAATAATACAAAGGGGCATAGATGTAACAATCCAAAGTATATATTAAGAAAAACCTAATTAAAGAAAAAAAAGAAAGAAAGAAAAACAGCTCCCTTGTTGAATCTTTGCCCTATCATTACTACTATTATATTTCTTCTTCTTCTTCTTCATAAGACCAAACAACCAATCATCGATCTATTTAAAACCGGTTTGAAGAATTTAACCTAATTTGATCGATCGGATTAAGCGTAAGGCTTTATGCTGTTGTGTTTTATATTGAATCTGATTATAATTTGTTTGTTTTTTAGGACTATAATATTGTTCTCTTGTATTTTATTATCTCTTGTGAATTATGAAAAAACCTAGAATTGAAATTAACATAGGATGAGTTTCGTTTCGGTTTCGGATAGATATATGATTGCTGTAGCCTGTAGCTAGTTAGTTTGTAGTATTGGAAGAGGTTAGTAATTCATAAGTTAAATATCATCGGGTCGAATGTTTGGGCTTATTTTGAGATTTTTATAATAAACTTATATACGCCCAAAATAAGCCGAAAAATTGGGGCTTATGAATTATAAGCTGGAATTAAATAAGCTCGTATGCCCACATATAAGCTTAGACAAACACCCCCTAGAAATTTGTTACTGGATGAGTGGGAGGGTAATACGTGGATATCTTTGAGGTTTGTTATCTGCTTTTCGTTAGTGTTATTTAGGATTGGCGACACAAGGTTTACTCTTTGTCTATAAGATCATATCAATTTCTTATCATCTAAGGGTTTTTTTTTTTTTTTTTGCTTCTCTTATTATTATTATTTTTAATAAGAAGGTTAAACTTATAGGGCTTTTATTGAAAACACCCTAACGTACTTTGAATTGTTGGCTTCCCATTGTTGTTTGTCCTTTTGTAGTACTTCTCAGGTCTCTCGAGTCTCTTTTAGGTGTCATCTTTAGAGAGAATGACATGTTAGTAAAAGCAAATTTACTTTTTTTCACTTTCTTATCTGGCGTATGAGAAATATATAGACGACCACTAAGAAAAATGTGCCTCGTTTAGTTAGTTTTAGAGGGAATATATGTCATTTGAGTAGCTAATGATGGCCGATTGTATCAAGTTGGCTGTTGTCTGAGATTTGAATGAACCTAGGATAGTTTTTTACCAAAGGAAGTCTGCCTCTCTGCCCCCTTACCGTGGCTGCAATTTTTCTTGCCATGAATCTTAGTTCCAATACTCGTTTTGCATATGAGGAAGTTATAGTTTCATGCTCCTGTTAATTGGTGGTTCTTGTACTGAAGGGCTATATATAGCTGCGAATTATATTTGTAAAATCTCCCTGTATAGATGTATATTCTCTTCAAACCGCAGATGAGTTTGTAAAATTGTTCTGTATTTTATGAAATCGATGAGGGATATCTCTTGGAAGATTTAGATTTGAAGAGTACCGTAAAATGGGAGGCCAATTCATGAGGATTGTTTATCAGTTCACTAGCATGACTGTCTGTTTGTGCATCCATTACAGGGAAAGCTTTGTAAAGTAAGCGATCATCGAGAGCTTTGCAGGGGTAGCATTGACGGGTGTTTCAAATGGATCCTGGTCGCTATGGGCCTCAGCATGGATGGGAAAATAACAGCGTAATTGTGGTTTCCTTTTTAATCACATATATGGGATGATATACAAGATATTAGGGCTTTTGTGACTCTCATATATTCCACCACTATGAGAGCAAGTCACGGGACAGTGAGGATATGGAATCGATTATCGTTCTAGTTCCATCCTTATAACTTGCTGACACACCTTATTGTCTTGAATCCACAGGCCCCCGAACGGTATGGTGCTGTCCACGAACCTCATTTTCGGTGAGTTCTATATGATGGGTGGTTTACTGTTTCATTCAAGCACACACACATTTGTTGTTGACTTTTTTTAAAAATTATTTGCAATGCATATTACTATATTAGTTATGTGTTTGTTATATCACTGTTTTTTTTTCGTCTTTTGCTTTTGTGTTGAATTGGCTGGGTGATTCATATGATGATAGGAGATATTTAGATGAGCGTTTTCCAAGAGATGACATCTATCCAAGAAACGCTTTCCCTCGGGATGTATTGGAGAGGGAGAATTATCCTCCTCCGCCTGCAGCAGGTGGAGTCTGGCCTCAATCTAGAAGACGAACTTATGAGGAAGAATATCCTCTTGATAGAGATTCAAGGCGGCATGCTGATCCGTATCCTGAAATGGATATGGGTCGTGAAGCTGGCAGATATCGTGACGCTGATTACTATGATGATCATGGTTATGAAAGGTCTCAGAGATATAGTGGACGGGACCGTGATGATTATCCATACGACGACTATGACTACAGGCCTCGTATGTCACAGAGCAGGGAGGATAGCCGTGACAGAGATTATGATTATGGAAGACGCAGTTATGATTCTGATTATGACAGAGGTGGTAGACGGGAGGGTAGTTGGCGAAGGCGTGAATCCCGTGATCGAGAAAGGGAGAGGAAAGGTTTGAGTCGAGAAAGGGATCAAAGTCCATACAAAAGGCACGAGCGTTCTAGGTCTCGGTCTCATGGACAGGATGAGCGTGTTAGGTCTAGATCTTCTCGAAGTCGTCGTGGCGGGAAGTCACCGGGAGGACAGTTATGATGATGATAGGTATGATAGAAGAAGAGATCGCGAAGAAAATCCATCATGAGTATTATTCAGCGGTATGCATTATTCGATAACTTTTTCTCATTTCAAAGCTGTTAGGTTTGTTTGCGAAGTGCAACGGCTTAGTTGGATGTAGAGGTTGCAAAATGGGTGTGTTGAACACCTTGGGTAACAGGTTAAACTGGGTTTTGGTACGAGACGACATGGGTTGGGTTTGAGCGGAAACACTTTTTGTCCAAAAGTAATTAGTAATGTATCTTGTTAATGATTGGGTTGTTGAATATGATCATCATATAAAAAATATACAGTTGTCTGACTTGAAACCTGTTTAATCTGTTCAACCCATTAAACCTGTTTTATTTTAAGCGTATTTTCGATGTTACCCTCTAGAGATAAAATCATAAAGCATAACCAAATCAAGCCATTCCTGCAAATGATTTGAAATTTTCACATCTAGTTGGATGACTATTCATTATCATTTTTGTAGGTTCCATCTGCTACTGTCGTTGTGAAGGGTCTGTCCCAAAAGACAACTGAAGAAGATCTGCATCAAATTCTTGTAATCTCCTTTCCCATCTATCTACAATGCAAGCTATTTGCTTGTTTAGTTTTTCGTATCATTATATCGTGCATGCCTAATGTCTGCCGTTGTTCATCATATAATTAGTCTGAATGGGGACCTCTTCGCCATGTTCGTGTCATAAAGGAGCGGAATTCTGGCACTTCCCGTGGATTTGCATTTATAGATTTTCCTTCCACGGTATTCAGTTTGGATTTCATTTCTATAAATTTTTGGTTTTAAGTGTTATGTTTAAAATTTATGAACCCATTATTGCAAATTAGGGATCTGCTCGTTCGATGATGGACAAGGTTGGAGATGAGGGTGTTGTCGTAGATGGTAGGAAGCTATTCTTTGAGTACAGGTAAACTCATGTGTCACTTGTACATTTGATTGATTGTGTTTTTAACGTATAATATATGTTGATAGATTTTGTCTTTGCACATTTGTTATGGAAGCTTTAGAACAATTTATGTTTTTGCTGCAGTAGTAAGCCAACAGGGAGTGCTGGTGGACCTTTTTTCGGATCAGATGGTTCATCGAGATCAGGTCATATGAACCACAGAACTACACTGATTTCTGATTGGATGTGCATAATATGTGGCTGCGTCAATTTTGCACGGAGGACATCCTGCTTTCAGGTGTTCTTTTGTACCTTAAAATATCTTAATTTTAATCTGAGATTTTGATATGGTTGATATTAATACCATCCTTTTTTGGCTGTTTGGATTAGTGTAATGAACCTAGGACAGACGATGCTCCGCTGGCTGACATGTCATCATCAAACCCTACTTCATTTGGTAAGAAAGGAGAGACAGGTTAGTTTCTTCACTGTCCAAAGTCCAAATTAGCATGCCTTAGCCATCAATAAGCGGATTTGTAACATGCTGAACTTCCAGGTCCCACTCATGTATTGGTTGTGAGAGGATTGGATGAAAATGCTGACGAGGAAATGCTTCGCTATGAGTTTTCTAAGAATGCTCCAATTAAGGTACAAATTTTTGTTGCCCTAAGTAACACTGTTGTCATTGTTTTTATATATTATAACTTAATTCTAATAATGATCAATGCATTTGCAGGATATTCGTCTTGTTAGAGACAAATTTACTCATGTTTCAAGAGGATTTGCATTTGTACATTTCCATTCGGTGAGTTTATAAAGTTAGCTATCAGCTAATATGCTTATCCTCAAATTTCAAAAAGTTATGTATAAGAAGCATCTGTGATATACCTGCTTGTTTAAAAAATCTCAAATCTTTTTTATCTTAGGTTGAAGATGCCACCAAAGCCCTTGAAGCAACAAATGGAACAACACTGGAAAAAAATGGCCAAATTTTACGAGTAGCATATGCAAAAAGCATCCTTGGGCCAGGATCTGGTGCATCCTCTTCTCACTCCAGTAGCCTTGCCGCTGCAGCAATCGAGGCTGCAGCGTTTTCTCAGCAGGTAATGTTCTAAAAAGATAGTTACAAGAACCTCCAATTATATGCAATGTAGATCTTCTTGATTTCATTTTAGTTTACAGATGCATGTAGCTTAAAAAATGGATTTTTACAAATATTATTTGTACTCGTTCTTGTAGTATGATGCTGTTGGATGGGCGCCGAAAGAATACAATCCCGATGACAAACAATCTAATGGCAATCAGGACCAGATTGGAGATCCAAAGGATGCTTCAGCTCCACAAGCTGTTTTATGTTTGGGATGAAGCATCTGGCTATTACTATGATGCTTCTTCTGGATTCTACTACGATGGAAATACAGGTGAGAAATTATGAGCATGTATTCAGCATTGACTGAAGCTGCTTATATATATATTTCTTTATTTGTTGGTATTCCTGACGATTATTACAAAAAACTAAATCCTTACATGTTTTCATTTGTTTTACGTGCAACTCATCTACAGGTCTGTACTACGATGGTAATAATGGGATATGGTATTCTTATGATCACCAAAGTCAGCAGTATGTCCCTTGTAATGATCAAAATGGTAACACATCTGGAAAAGAGAACGAACCCTCCAAGGCTCCGATGGTTCTAACACTAGAAAAGTAGTTATATCTGCACCAGCAGCTACAATAACATCAAGTGATAAGACTACTTCATTGCCGGATGCTGTTCAGGTTGCTGCTGCTGCCTTGGCTGCAGAGAAAAGGAGAAAGAGAGGCTGAAAGAAATAAAACTCGCCGAAAAAGTAGTATATTGGCTAACAAGAAGAAAATGAGTAATGTATTATCCATGTGGAAGCAGAGGAGTCACGAAAGTCAAGCACCACGGGTGGCTCTTGATGGCAATTCATCTGCTCTAACAGAAGAAAGATCTAACCCTACTGGATCATCAACAAAGGGCAAATTAGTAAACGACAATACAGCTCCAGCATTTTCTGTGAACACACCTGTTCAGCCTGACAGTTTAGATGCACAGGATATCCCCAGGCTTGCGGCTAACATTTCTGGAGGGACTTTAAGAGGCGTAATAAGGGGATCCGTAGAGGAGTGAAATCAGATACTGCATATGTGGCACCATCTACAAATGTGTCTATCGGTTCATCAATGGCCACTGAAGTACGCAATTCAGCAGTACCATTTAGGACAGACGCATCGGCTTTAGGCTCTTACACACCACCAGCACCTACTGTGAGCGGTAAGAGACGGTTTTCTGAGTTGCCTGCACAGTCAGCTTCATCTGTTAAAGAACAACCTCATACTACCTATTGGGATCGAGCTGCTGAAAGGAAGAGTTTGTATGGTTCATCTTCTTTTAAGGATGATCTATCTGATCGGGGTTGAGATCCAAGTAAGCACCTGAACTAGTTTTGATATTGATAGTGTTTTCCGTTTTATGAAAGTAAAAATAAAAATAAAAAATGACGGAGATGTAAATGGACTGAGAGTCTTTATGGGCCATGCTTAATTCAAACCTTATTGTTGTGCCTCTATTGACTTGTGTGGAAATCTTGTTTTTATAATCTCTGAACTTATAAGATCGAGATTCAGCCTTGAGAAAGGGTGGGATGGATTCTATGCCTTTTCCTCCGGTGTTGGAGGACGCGGGAGCTGAGAGGGTAATAGCAGTGTCCCGAGCTTTGAGGTTATTACAGCCGAGAAGGCGATCGAATATATGTTGGCAACCGCATGTTCAACATGGGATGGCAAGAAGGCTTGGTAATTCTTTTTACTTTTATTTTACATCTCTAACCTCAATACCTCATACATTCTTCCTGTTTATTAGCATTACTTCCATGTTCATGTCTCATTTTGTGGACATTTTTCAACTTATACTCATGTCAAGTAAATAGGATCTACAATGAACTCTCATACCATAGATGCCAAAATGGAAATGTTTGAAATGGTGAATGACCCAGACGAATGAAACATTGTTCCCTGTAACAAACCTATGGTCACTGTTGTCTCCTTTTTCTGTTAGCAACTTGTCATCCTTCAACTGTGCAATCTCGTTGCTTTTGTTTCTACACTCTAAACAACACTTAAACATACAATACCATTCAAATTTTATCAGATGTAGGCTGTCTAGAGGTGGCAAATGGGTGGATTGGTGGTTTGAATAGCGAGTCAAAAGTGGTAGTTTTGCTTGCCAAAACTTTTGTCCAATTTTATGAAACTTTTATACAGTAAATGCTGATGATAATCTTATATCTAAATAAAACACGTTATGAGGTTTTATGCATTAAAAAACATCTTGCGACACTAGAACCTGTTAGACTTGTTTCTTACCTGAATCTACCTATTCCTAAGTTAAAAGGCCTGAATTTCTATCTGGAGTCGTATAGTTGCGGACACAATTTAGAATGGCGGATCCAGGAATCTGAAATAGGGTATGCACAATTTTAAGTGGAGTTGCTAATAACTTTAGTTTATCCGGATGCTTTTTTCGGGTCGGGTTTTCCCGGTTCGGGTTTTTCAGAATTTGGGTTGGGCGCATCTTTTTTGATTTTCGGGTTTGAGATATTAAAGTTGGTCTACGTTGTCAAGTTTGCGTTATTCAAAATTGAGTTGGTCGAGTGCTGCAAAGTAAACCCATTTGATCGAGTGCTGCAAATATCTAGTGAATACTTTAATAAAAAACATGTCGTTGAAAAAGTCTAATTACAAACAAAACAAGCCCAATATTGATATACTTTTGACGTAGATATAATTTTATAACAAATGTTGAAATATTTACTAAAAGACAAAACAAATAAATATATAAAATTTCATCACATAAACTAAAAGAAAAAAGAAAGCCCCGTCGTAATGCGCGGGTGCTCAGTACAATAAACTTTAATACTTTGTAACATAAAAAACTATATATGTATATGAAAGAAACAAAAATATAGTCTGTGATAATAAAACTAATGTTTTAAGTTACATTACTTTAAAATAGGTTGGGCCTTCCAAATAAGAAATGGGCTAGTTAAATTATTCACACAACTGTACTAGGTTAAATATAAAAAATCTCCTTTTTAAGTTACATAACGCATCAAGGCCTCTTCCTTCTTCCCCAAAATTGCCGCTTCATTACTGAAACTTACCAGCAATGCTTTTTCAGTATTTCTTTGATTTTGAGCAAAGGTAAGTTAGATTAAAGGTATGCACTCAGAAATTTGGGGTATTTGAAAGGGTATGCACTCACAATTTTTTAATGTGTTTTGTTGTTACTTTGAAGGAAAAACAATTTTTTTTACATACTAAAAATTTTCGCAGGGTATGCACTTGCATACCCTGCTTATGCTGTAGATCCGCCCCTGTCCATGGGCAACAGATACTCCATGGATGATATCAAATTGGTAAACCTTTGTTTATGTAATCCAATCCTGGAAAGGTGGAGCAGCTGGCATGTATAACGCTGAATAGTTTTTTATAAATGTTAAAAGTTTCTGACTTTGAATCGGGGGCTTGTTGTTTTGTGTTTTCCTTTGGGGATTTGGTATGCAGGGGTTGGGAAAGGATGGAAGTGGTATGGTGGAGCCTGTGCAGGCGCAAGCGACAGAAAAGAGAGCAGGACTTGGAAGTCAACCGAAGAAGTTGGATCCGAGCCTTGAGGTCCAGGCTGGTGATAGCTACAGGACGTTGATTCAAAAGAAAGCTCTTGCTAGATTCCGAGAAATGTCATAATAGGTAGGCAAATGAGGTTGGATGAATGACATGTGATGTTGCGTCTTTTTTTGTGGTAAATGAGTAGGGTTGGAAGTTTTAGGCTATTCACAGCCATGAACATGTGCTTCCTTTTATATGTTTGAAAAAGTGACGAATCATGATTTACTAGTTAATTGAAGTAAAGGGTACTCTCTTTTACTTTCTTTCATTTCTGATCTAATCGGAATTTTTGATTTTTCATATTTGAATGGATGATATATCCAGACATTGTTCGAAACAGAACCAGCTTAGAATTGTTATCGTATTCATTAATTCAAATACTTAAGCACAATATATTAGAAGTACGAAAATATCAGATAAAAAGAGCTTGTGTTTTGTTATGAGAAGCTTATAATGGATCCAAAATAAGGTTTTATTAAATTGTTTCTTTACGCTGTTTCTTGTGATTTGTAAAATAAAAAAATTGATGTACAAATATATATGCGCAAAAAAGCGCAGTTTTTGGGCATCCCTTACAAGAACCAGCCTCGACAATAACTCTTCGGAATGATAGCTTCTTTTACTGCAGTCACTGAATGCCACTGCTCGATTTTACTGTCTAAGATATCCCTCCCAGTATTGTCCAAGCGGCTAGTAAGACCAAGGAGTTAGCCACCTTCTGATGAGTACGAGGGAGGTAGAATGTAAACAGTCACACATTTAGCCGATGGTAGATAGACTTCAGAAAAACAAATGTTTTCCCAAATTTGATGTATCAACATGAACCAAACATAAACATAGGATAAAAGGTCAACTCAAGTACACTCAAGTGTCCCAACAAGAAAAACACAATGCCTTTCCTTAAACTCTCGAAACCCATAGAGAAATTCCGTGAAATCCACAAAAACCTTAAATCACCCACACCATCTCTTTGGAACAACAATCAAATTGAACCAACAACATTTTTAACCTTAAACAACCATCCCATATTAACCAAACTAGAATCATGCTCAACTTATAACTTAACACATTTTAACCAAATACATGCACAACTCATTGTTTCAAACCTTTTTCAACATTCTTACGTGTCGAGTCGAGTCTTTAATAAGCTTTGTTTTAGCCCATGTACTATTTCCCATGCAGTTAATCTTTATAATGCTTTAAATGAGCCTGATACTTTTATATGTAATACTGTTATAAGGGGTTTGGTTAAATGTAATGAGTTTGCAAAAAGTTTGGATTTTTATCGTAAAGAAATGGTCGAAAAATGTGTTTCTGCGAATTATTTTACGTACCCTTTGCTTGTTAAGATTTGTGGTGAGTTAGGGTTGGTTAAAGAGGGCGAAAAGGTGCATTGTCGCGTAGTTAAAGAAGGGTTTGAGGGGGATTTGTATGTTAGGAACGCGTTGATTCATATGTACGCGGTTTCTGGGAGGATAAGGGATGGGGAAAAGGTGTTTAGTTTGAGTTTGGAGATGGATATGGTGACGTGGAATACGATGATTGATGGTTATGTGAAGAACGGGATGGTTTGTGAGGCGCGTGGACTGTTTGATGAAATGCCGCAGCGTGATGTGTTTAGTTGGAATTCCATGATTTCTGGGTATGTTTGGGTTGGTGATATGAGGGCCGGTCAGGAGTTATTTGATAAGATGCCGTGTAGAGATGTTGTGTCGTGGAACTGTTTGATTGATGGGTATGCGAGGGTTGGAGATGGTGTGTCTGCACGTAAGTTTTTTGATTGGATGCCTTGTTGGAATGTTGTTTCTTGGAATACTTTGTTGGCGCTTTACGTACGGTCAAAGAATTACAACGAGTGTTTAAAGCTTTTTGATGATATGTTGGAGGAACAAGATGTGAAGGTAAATGAAGCAACTGTCATGAGCGTTTTGACTGCATGTGCCCATTTGGGAAGACTAGATAAGGGTGAATGGGTTCATTCTTATATTAAGAACAACAAGAGTATTGTAACCGATGTGTTGCTTTCAACTGCTTTGTTGACAATGTATGCAAAGTGTGGAGCTATGGATATGGCTAAACGAGTGTTCGATGAGATGCCAGAGAAAACTATAGTATCATGGAATTCGATGATAATGGGCTATGGAATGCACGGGGAAGGTGAAAAGGCTTTAGAAATGTTTTTAGAGTTGGAGAAAAGTGGTGTGGTGCCAAACGATGCTACTTTTGTGTGTGTTCTTAGTGCGTGTACACACGCGGGAATGGTTTTAGAGGGATGGTGGTACTTTGACCTGATGCAACGAGTTTACACGATTGAACCAAAGGTTGACCATTATGGTTGTATGGTTGATCTTCTTTCACGGGCTGGTTTGATGAAAGATTCTGAAGAGATGATTAAGAATATGAACATGGAGTCAGGGCCCGCGTTATGGGGATCATTACTATCCGCTTGTAGGACCCATTCGAATCTAGAACTAGGGGAAATGGTGGCGAAGCGTCTTATTGAATTGGAACCTAGTGATGTCGGACCATATGTGTTGTTATCAAACATATATGCTGCTGGTGAGAGATGGGATGATGTTGAAAGAGTGAGAGAGCTGATGACGAAAAAGGGGTTACAAAAATCAGTCGGATCAAGCCTGGTTCATCATGAAAATTCTGATTTTAAATCAATAGAAAGAGGCCATTCATCTCATAAAAGGCGATTAATGTATTCCATGTTGAGTGATATGGGTGTTCAAATGAAGATGTCATACAAAGATATGAATCCTTGAAGGATGTAAAATATGATTCCCGAAATTGTTAAGATACACAAGGATTATAAAACTTCAAGAAATTTCTTAGGGTCGAAGGATAATATCAGCATTTGGACGAAATGATGATTAAAAGGGTGAAAGGTTAAATTTATATGATGGCTGGTATTGGATATCACTAGTTGACTCCAGCATCCATGCTCATCTTCTTGTGGAGATCTATTATGGATAGCAGAAAATGCTGATAATGCGTGGATCTGATTTAGCGTCCAAAAAAATTATAGGAAGATTATCATATTAACTGAGACGGCCAAGGATAATATATATTGAGGTGCATTGTAGCTTCTTTCTTGCAGCGTCCAGCCAACCATGTCTTCTCTTGTAGAACAAAATCATGTAACATTTTTAGCCTTGAATAAGTAGAACAAGATTACTTTTTAAAGTCAAGTCCTACCCTCTTCTCAGAACGTTGTTCATGTTAGGAGACTCGCTAATTGTATGTATGTGTGCCAAACTTTCCTTAACATTTTATAAGAGAATAAGTTTTTGGCATAATAAGATGCTGCAGATAACATATTGAGAAACATAGTAGGAGTAAATCAGACGTTTCCACTTCAAATACGTACAGGTTCCAGCATGATTTAACTGTATGATAATCTGTATGGTAGGATCTAAGATATTATGATATCCGAACTTGGTGAAGATAATAAACACCAGGTTCATAGTTTTAAGGCATATTTTGATGATGATAGTCGGGACCAAATTTTCAGACCACCGCTACATTCACAACCTCAGCTTGAAGAATTTAGGTTCATGAATATTCTTTAACAAGTCACTTTGTAATTAGAATAACATTTCGCAAGTACTTTAAGTTGATGGCCCAGCTATCCCACTCCTTAGTTCAGGGAAACTGTATTTTGTGAAGCATCACATCATTGCTTTTGCCTTGAGAAAAACTTTTTATATTTCACAAATCATATTAAAGAGAATATTTTTATAGTTAAACGCCTTTATAAGCCCCCACTTAGTTCATAAATTCTTTATGCACTCATGATTTTCCTGAAGCATCCAAACACCTAAATAGATACACTTTTTCTGTAGCTTGGTCAATCCTCACACAGGAAACTATAACGAACTTTGGTACAATGTTTAACAAAATATAACAAGAGAACTTATTTCCAATAAATAAAAATTACATCAACATTTGCTGATTACTCTCTGCTTATTTTTATTCTGGTGTTTTGTTAATTAGTTGCTTAATATGCTACTTGTACTCCTGTGTCATATATGTCCCCCTTCTTCCAGTTCTCAGGTATTGTATTAACGGGAACAACCCATTTTTCATCTCCATCTTCACTACTAAGTTGCATACAATTATTTCAACACCTTCAATTTCTGTCCTTAATTAGTGGGAATCATGATTACATTGCATATAATTCAAAGAAATAAAACTTGACTATTAGAAATGATCGAGTTCCATATTTCTATCATGGACAAGCCTATACGGTATACCCCAACAAGGCGTAGTGCATGTATGTTCTTGCGGATCATGCTTTTACTAGCATATTCAAGAACATGTAATGCCATCATGGAATAGACTATTTAACTTTTTGCATACCATATAGAATGTGATTATGTGAAAGTAGAAGAAATAGTGTAGTGTTGGAAATTGATCTTTTGGGTTGATGGTACTGTTGTATCATGGATATGACTAGTATAAAAGAAGAAAAAATGACACTTTTAGTGCATCTCAAGTTGGGCTATAATGTGCATATATATACTAGAGATGGTGTTACCAATATATATTTGTATGTTTAGACCTTGTTAAGTAACTAACTAAGCAGATTCCAGGTTAAGTTGGCATTTAGGCTTTTCAAAATATATAGCTAAGAAGTTGTTAGAGTAAATTACACCGTTCGTCCTTGTGGTTTGCGTTGACCGACGGGTTTAGTCCTTTGACCAAAAAATACCCTCACTATCTTCTTCTCTTAAAAGATGTGCTCTTGTCTATCCTCACCATTTATAGCCTACCCTATATGTTCCCCTTCCCTCTTCTTCTGGTCGACACAAACAGGGAACACAAACACAAGAATGAACCCTTTCTTCTTCAAGCAAAAAGTCACCCCTATCACCATCTATACTTGACATCTTCTCTCAGTAACAAGCCACACGGCTGTGGATGATAATGACAACAACAAGAAAAAGGAGTACATCAATTCAAGAACCAAGAAAGAAGATTTCAAGCTTTCTCCTTGTTCATCTATAGATAGGATCAATTATTTACAGGTTTTCTTCACCTTTTTCACACACAACCACTAAAATTAGGGTTCATATAAATTAGGGTCTTCTCAAATTGATAGAGGGGTTTTGTAAATTGAAGTGTTAGAAGTGTAATACAAGTTTCAATTTCATCAATTTCAAGTGATTCGAGTCCAATTTAGAATTTTTCCTGGTTCGGTTCATCCCACCCCATTCGGCATCATATTCTTGTAAGGACTCTTGAATTAATTTTTGATATGTTAACAGTTTGTTAAAGTCATCAATATATATATATATTTTTTTACCGATCGTAAGGAATATGGAATTACAAGTTATTGTTGTTGTTGTTGTTGCGCATAAGTGGTAAAAAGGACCAGGATATAAACTGTAAAAATTGGTTTGTAACCAATAAGTAATCAGCCGAAATATTAGCTTATTAAGATTTCGTACATTCGGCTTAAATTCTAAACGACACCCCGCTTAGTGGATGCTATTGCTATCTCATGTTGTATTCGAGTTTGTTAGCTCGTCTAAGATTTAAAACCTCACTCGAGGTATTAGTTTTGTTTGGTTGTTGCCTCGCTAAGGTTATTCCTCATGAGTGTAAGTGGTTGCTGGCCTTGTTTGACTCATGCAACCCTAGACCCTGTGGGTGCAATTGGTGTCGAGTTCCAACTCAAGTCGAGTCGTGTTCACGAATGGCAGGTATGAGACTCGAGTTAAACCAACAAATTAGAGTAACTACGCCTGCTTAGTCGTCCTCATATTCTGTATGCCATTGAACGACGAATTTAATCGTGTGCAAAGTCACACATGGGTTTTAACGGTCAAACTTAACGCCGCTTGGCTATGGACGAACGGCCAAAGATAACGTTTCACACTTAAGGACGTGCGCAATTTTTGGTCAAAGGACTAAACCCGTTACAACGCAAACCACAAGGACGAACGGTGTAATTTACTCAAGTTGTTATAAGAGAAAGTTATGGGCATGATTAATTAAAGAGTAAACTACACCGATTCGCAGATACTGGCTTTGTGGTATCGTTGGCCATCGACCAAAAAATTGCATCGTTGGTCCTTAACTCTCAATCGTTAGTCATCGCTTCCCTCACACTAACCTGGTTGGACTAATCGCGTTAAGCCTTGTTGTGGAGGGTATTTATGTCTTTCACACTTCCCCACAAAGGACTAATGGTAGTTTACTCTTAAAAAAAAATACATGTAGTATAAATACATTATTGTTTCATCTTTCATTCATTCAAGTAGACAACTAAAATCGACTTACCGAAACATTTATTAAACGATAATATTAATATAGAACGGTGATGTTACACGCTTGAACTATAAACTTTTGGAAATCGAATCAACTTTACACGACAACTTCCATGGTCAAACACAAGACAAAAAATGCTATACGATTCAAAGTAGTTGTATTGACATCATTGAACTCGTCATACAACACATTTTATGAACACAATACTATTACCAATCTAATGAGTTGTTATAAAGTTTCTAACCCATATCAAGCATTACACAACAAAACGCACATACCAGCCACAAAAATTAATGTACAAGAAAGTACAGGGAATGGAGTATAGGGGGCTAATGTGTCGAAATAAGTTACCTCATCAAGCACACTGCTTTTACCACTACCAAAATTGCGAGGGTCAAGTGCCTTTTGTCGGTTTGAAGACCAAAGATTTCTTCAATCATGCTACAAGTGGGCAGCATGGATGAAGGAGATGAAGACGATTTGGACAATACAAAAATGGTACCAATTTAACTTATTTAACAAAAAAAAGAGTCATATATATCCAAGTTAATCAGACATCTCTCTCCCTCTCTTACATCCAGCCCGTAGGTCGGCCATATCCACCCACCGCCTCTCTCACTCGCCTCCACCCCTCACCACACCAAAACAATCCTCCTCCTCCTCTTCCCGATCTCCAACACGCCCCCTCCTTCAATTCCCGCTTCATACCACCTCTACAAGACCACTTCACCTCTTCACCACCATCTATAGCACCACTTCTTAGGAGATCGAGTAGAAGTAGGACGAAGTTTTGTTACTCGTGTCCCAGTCACGAAGTTTGTCTTTTGGTTCTACAATTCTTGTTGGTGTTTAGTGTTATAGCAAAATATCCATTTTGATTTTGACTCTTACCAAACCTACCAGACTCACCCATTGTCACCTCCGATTTTGATCCTAAATGATCGAAATTATGAATCAAAATCACTTTTGCCGACTGGGCTTTAGGTTGCATTGATTAGTTTAAACACACATCTAAACGCCTCTACAAAGCCCATCAAGAATCTTTGCTTTTAGATGTTTTTTGGTTTTATGCAATCTTTTGAGAACAACAAATCCCATTAATAATTTTGAAGAGTAAATAAGTTGAGATAACTAACCGTGGTGTGAAGAGTAAATAAGTTGAGATAATAATTTTGATTTTGATTTGCAAGTTTGGGATTATTTAGAGAGAGAAAAGTGGAGGAGAGAGAAGCAAAGCAAAAAAGGAATAACCCAGCTGAAAGACCGAAAGTTAGATGGTTTTAAGTGTTGGTGCTGGGTGGTATGGGTGGGAAAGACATAAATACCTCCACTTAACAAGGCTTAACTCGTTAGTCCAACCAGCTAGTGTGAGGACCAACGATGACTAACGATTCAGAGTTAAGGACCAACGATGCAATTTTTTTGGTCAAGGGACGAAACTTGATGGTCAACGTATACCACAAAGACGAACGGTGTAGTTTACTCTTAATTAAATATAGCCGGTTGATATAACGTTAGAATCAGACTTTTATCTATCTGGTATCCTTCGTTTAATTTTCCAACATTTTTTTCATCATCCAAATGTATGCTTGTAATGAAGTATTATTACTTCATGTTTCATCAAAGTAACGCTTAAAACAGCAACAAAAGTTATGATTATGACATGAAAGTGTACTTGTGACTTTGTATTGCCAGAGATTAGGCTTGACTCAAAAGTTTTATTAATTACCATCCTATTTTCTTTAGTTTTTCAAAATTGACACTTATATTTTTATGTTTTTCCGAGAGAGTTATTTTATCGCACTCAAATTTTTCTTACGCATAAAGGACTCATCTCCATCATCCATCTAAAAGAAATCAATGAAGATTAAAACATTTTATTATTTCACCTATTTTTATAATTTAAATATCTTAAGTTTAATCGTTAAGTGAAAATCTTTATACAAAAGATTTAATTATCTTTCTAGATCAAGATTTTGATATACTTTCGAAAAAAGAAAAAAAAAACTTTTTTTTCACGTTTTTCGTCTTTTTATACGTTATTTGAAATTTGCATGAAAACAATCATATATGATTAAACACTAATTTAAATATCACATTTGATATTAGTGTTAAATCATATATGATATGTGATATCACATGTGATATGATATGTATATCAGTATATCATATATGATTTTACACTAATATCACATGTGATATCATATATGATATAACACTAATATCATATGTGATATAACACTAATATCACATGTGATATTCGAATTAGTGTTTAATCATATATGATTTTTTAATTTAAATTTCAAGAACGTAAAAAGAAAAAAACTTAAAAACGCGAGAAAAATAACGAAAAATTTTTGTCGAAAGTATATCAGTTGCATTTCTATCTATAAAAAGATAATTAAATGCCGCGAATGATATTTTTATTTTCGCTTAACGATTAACGGTTTGAAAGTTATTAATATTTGAAAAAAGATGATGAAAGTGGGTTTTTTAAATTATTGTGATTAATCTATGAATTAGATTAAATAAAAATGAATAATGAAGATTGATTAAATTATCTTTTGTCCGATCTGTTTTTTCTTCTTCACCAAATATATCAAAGTTTGACCAATTTTTTTCAATTTTGACTACACTCAACCATCTTTTGAAAAGTCTAGAATTGACAGAGGTCATTCATATCATAAAAGGAGATTAATGTATTCCATGTTGAGTGATATGGGTGTTCAAATGAAGATGTCATACAATGATACAAAGATGCGAGTCCTTGAAGGATGATCTATGATTCCCGAAACTCCGAAAGAGTTAAGGGACACAAGCATTATGAAACTTCAAGAAATGTCTTTGTTGAATCAGAAAGTTCAGGCATACTCTGTTCCCAAGTTTTGAGATGAAAGAAGAGTTAAAAATGGCAGAAAAAAGAGAGGAGATGAATGAATTTAATTTTTTATGTTATGTTTCCGAGTTAGGAGAGAAAAGAAGAGATAATCGATTATTTTACAATTATACCCTTTATTATATTCAAAAATTATGTTTTATATTAGGTTATTTAAGTAATTACATTTATTAAAAGCTTCCAAATATAACTTCTCTCCAAATCATCCCACTTTTGGGAAGAAAGTTTTGGAGAAAAGTTTAGCCAAATTTCCTCTCCTCTTCTCTTCTCTTCTCTCATAAAAAAAACTTAAACACGAATTTATTTTGTTTTCTCCCCACATCTTTTCTTTCTTTCAAAAATAAAACTCGGGAACGCAGACAGAGAATACCAGTGTTTCGATGAAATGATGATTAAAAGGGTGAAAGGTTAAGTTTATATGGTGGCTGGTAAAAGGATAGCAGAAAATGCTGATTATGCGTGGGTTCGATCGAGCGTTCAATCAAAGGAAGATTTTCTCATATCAACTGAGACGGCCAAGGAGACAAGCATGGTGGCGTCTTTCAGGCCGCAACCAGCCAACCATGTCTTCCCGTACTACAAAATCATGTAACATTTTTGGCCTTGTATAAGTATTGGTTTTATTGATTTAGTTTGCATGCGTTACCTACACCATTGTTAGTCTAAGTTATAAGAGAGTTTTATCGCTACACTCAATCATCTTTTGCCCTTCGATTGGAGTATTGGACATTGCTCGTACCAGCGTTCAGATAAAAAAAAGAAGAAAAAAGAAACATACTAGGAGTAAATCAGATGCTTCTACTTTAAATATGTGCATGTTTGTAACGAGAATCTGTATGGTAGGATTAAAGATATTATCATAAGCGAACTTGGTGCAGATAATAAACATCGGGTCCATAGTATTAATGCAAATTTTGATAATGATAGTTGGGACCAAATTTTCAGACCGCAGCTACTGTCACAACCTCAGCTTGAAGAATTTAGGTTCATAAATATTCTTCGACAATAATATGATGGCTCGGCTATCCCACTCCTTAGTTCAGGGAAACTGTATTTTGTGGAGCATCACATCATTTTGCTTTGAAGACTGAACTTTTCATATTCCACATATCATATTAAAGAGAATATTTTTTAGTTAAAAACTTTTATAAGCCCCCACTCATTTCAGTGAATTCTTATGTAATCATGTTTTTCCTGAAGGCAACCAAACACCTTAATGGATACACAGGAAACTATAACGAACTTTGGTACAATGTTTAACAAAATATAACAAGAGAACTTATTTCCAATAAATACAATTGCATCAATATAATAATTTCATAAACTATTCTACACTTCGATCCCACAAGAATATGCTAAAAATTACAACCAATATACTAGAGTCGATTGCTGATGTTCTCTGCTTATTTTTATTCTGGTATTTGTTGATTAGTTGCTTAATATGCTACTTGTACTCCCGTGTCATATATGTCCCCCTTCTTCCAGTTCTCTGGTATTGTATTAACAGGAACAACCCATTTATCATCTCCATCTTCACCACTAAGGAGCATTCTTAGAGACAATGGTCCACTAGGTGGCGACGTTGTTGTAAACACTGATCCATAGCTTCTATCCAATAGTTTGCAGTTGAAATTTTTTGTCTGCATATAAGACATAGCAAAGACAAATTAAGAGGACTGTAGGAAAAAAATATCTATGTTTATGATGTCAAAAAATAGAGTTACCTCGCATAGTTGCACTGCACTGATGTCGCTTTGGCCTTGTTGGTACCATATGACAAAAGCAAGGTAATGTGGGTAATCACTGTTCTCATCAATCTTTACGGTGATGTTATAATTTGGGTACTTGCATGATACCCTGTGGAAGGATTGTTGTTAGATATTTATCTTTCTTACTTTTTACATTAGTAGATATAGTATTCTTAATTTTTTTTTTTTAAATTTACCTTCTATATTCAATATCCACTATTCCCTGTGATAGTAGAGATGATTCTGAATATGTAGACTGAGCCATCTTACGGAAGGCTTTTTTGCTCATAATGAAGTCTGTCCGATCACTGGATCCTTGATCAGTTATAACAATAGTCACTCCTTCATCAGAACAATCTTTACTGTTCGTGCACCTCACCTAATGAGTTCCATATAGAAATAAGTTTAGTGATTGTTATATATTTAGAGACAGTTTTTTAGTATATTATGATATGATTATAACCTGGTAGCAAGCACCACAGCCTACACCATCACGATAGAGATCAGATGCATCTGCTACATAGCCATTGTTGATTGTTGCTCCAAACGAACCATATCCGCATCTTCCTTCTGTAACATAACCAAAGAATCAAAAACAAAGTGTATCAGTAACAGTTATAATGATATTTACGTATGCATGTTTATATATTTGTTATATATCTCACTTTCGGTTCCTTTGTCATCAGAATCAGGGTAGTATGCTGCTCGAGAATGGATGAAGGAGCCACTAGACGTGTCAGCTTGTGCTGGATTAAGAACAGAAAAGATCAATGCAGAAAGTATAACGAGAAAATTGAGTGAAAATGCCATTTAAGGATTGGTAATGACTAATGAAGAGCTGTCTGGTTTTGTATGGAAGCAAACAAAGGTTGGTACCTATTTATAGTGAATATTATGAGTAAGTAGTTGGTAGTATTTTCAAAAGTTTGACATTCTGTATTGAATGTATAAAAATTTGTTACGTATGTTCCTCGGCAATTTTCTTACATACCGAAACTATATGGAAACCCTTTGATGACTTTACATGCATATTTTACTATTTTACTTTTTTGGTAGGACATTTGATGCTGATATGAACCTTTCCACAACTTCAATTTCAATCATATATAGTGGTGGTTGTTTTAAGATATAGATGAAGTGGATATAGCTATCCATATGTCATTTGCATGACAACTTTTGTGCGCTTAAACCTTGATGCAATCTGTAGGTATTTGTAGTAGTCGTGTTTCGAAATTGCACTATTGTTTCACTAAATGTCCTAATTATTAATTAGTTAACTTTAATTAATCAACATAAGCACATCCAAATACTATCTCCCACGACCCTTTTAGTATAACTGATTATTGAATATCACATCATCACTTTCAAAACTCATATCAAAGCGCTCCTTGATATTAAGGATCCATGGTCTTTATTAAGCAAGATGAGCAAGACTAGTATAGATAATTCTTTGTGTTTGACACAAAGGAAACTGTTGGTAGTGGATTTGAAGCCAAACAATTCTTAATTTGAAAAAAAAAAAGTTTGCTTGGACTAGAAGTAAAACGATGAATGAAGTTAGGTGGTTTAGCACCAAAAATTGATATATTCAATATAAGCCTACATTATTCTCATTTTCCCACTTCTGCTAATGATCACAGTAGGCCCTAATTAGCTTCCTAAATGAGAAATTGTTATGTTGTTCTTTCTTTTTTTGGTTCAAAGTATTCAAAAGAAAATAACAATAAACTAATGAGAAAGTTAACATATAAAACATGTTTTTCAAATTCAATAGACTAACCATTCATTTGACTTTACTTTTTCTTGTTGAGCATGTATGTTCAAGGTATCTAATGTAAACTCATATGTTTGAAAATATCCTATTTTGTAAGTAAATCATTTCGTTTTTCCTGCATTAGTCCAGCCGCCAGTAGATATGCGTAAAGATGAGCTACTGCTACGTAAACTTAAAGCTGCTTTTTATTGAGTTTTTCTTTTGTACAGTGGAATTAGTTAAGCAAATAGGTTTTTTAAACTGGGGTGCTGAGGAAGATATAGACATAAAGTAAATTCCACTTAACAACATCAAGTGTCTTGGAGACCATTAATAACGGTTGACCCTACCATGTCTGTTTATAATGTCAAAATCTTGTGTAAGCAAAATCTATATGCCTACAAGTTTTGTCAAATTCAAATGGAGTAAGGGTATTTAAGTCATTTTTCCATTTATCAACGTAAGCTGTTTTTTTAGCCTGTGTAAAGTTTCAACCTTTGATTCAATCTTTTGTACCTTCATGCCTGTACGTCTTGTTTGATTTTTCTTGAGCTGAAAAAGACCAAACCACTGACTAGGCCACCAGGGTGTGTTTAGCCATGACCCCGAGTCAGGCTACGCCTGCCTGCCAATTTTGATTAGATATCTTTCATTGATGCATACTGAACGTCACTAGTGATTTAGCTTCATGTGGCGTTCTCGGATCAGTGTACACTCATAGAAGCATGCATTAAAATTCTTAATCACATATATCACGACACATCACTGTTTTGCGTTGTTGACCAAACGATATAACTCCTTTTTATGAAAATTACAGGACATTTAAAGGTTCTACGAAAGTGGGATGATGCTATGCCCATTTATGAGACAATTTACCTCCTGTATGTTAGTGTTTTCAGGTAACAAAAAATCAGTTTAGTTTATGAACCTTTAGCACCCACTCATTTACAAAAAAATTCTTTGGATAGTACTCAAGTGTTGATTTAATTATTAGACTTTAAGTCACCGCAGGAATTGTCGATTACTTAATAAGCTCAGTTTGGCCTATTTTAGGTTGTAATAATATCTCTAAAGTTTGTTGAACAAGTTTATAGCTTTCTATAAAAGGAGTGTTTATGCAGGCAGTGGATCATGATGATAGAGTTGAAAAGGGTATTGATCTTTCATTAGAAAGGAGTAAGTTTGCAGCCAATGGATCATGATTATAGTGGAATAGAATATGATCACCTTTTTACTTGGTGAACATTCGTCTACAACGCAGTCTTTAATCTCTATCTCTACTAATTATAATGCATGTCTTAAAATTAAAATGCTTTAAATTTCAGTAATATTGATTGCCTATAATACCATTTACAAAACAAGTTTATGATAAGTTTTACTTATTGTAATTAATTCGGTTTAAATGACAAGTTTTTAAAATAACTTTGATTAAAAATTGTAACAACATCCACCACTAAATTAATAGTTTTAAAATTGTTTGATCCTCAAACTTTTTTCAATTTTCATGTATAATGCACAGAATTTTTTTCGCGCAATGACTACAAATTAAACCCGTAAGTGTTGCATCAAGGGTCACACCAAAACACAAGTTCGTAAGTATAATTATTTGCCGCTATGCACCGTTGCTCCCACATTCTTTATCTATGGTTATCAAATGTACAACATTACACTTTATTAGAATCGCAGGGTTCTTTACTTGTGGTCTGTATTTTGGGGTTTGTAAGCTGTAAAAAAAGTAATTTCAAGAATTGCAACTTCATTTGTAACGACGAATACCAGAAAGTTCATATTGTGACCATTTGCAGTTCAACTCTTTCTTTTTGAGTTACAAAAACTATATAGTTAGTCATAGTATTTCAAGAATTGCAACTTCATTTGTAACGACGAATACCACAAGAGCAACAGCGGGCATTTACATACATCCCCACCCAAACTTTAAAAATTACATATTTCCCCAAAGCATGCTTTAATAGCATTGTACATCATGCATTAGAAACTTGTGTTTTGAGGAAATATGTAATTTTTGAAGTTTCCTTGGGTATATATGAAATTCCCCCAAGAATGTAAGAGTGTTACATTTTCTTAGACAAATGGATCAAGAGTAAAAAGATGGTTGATCTTCGGCTGCTCTAAACCAGATACCAAAATCTCTATTTCTGATTACGCTGATATAACAAAAAAAATTTATACTCCTTATGTATCCGGTTTAATAATCCAAGTCCACCTTTGGTTACAAATTTCAAATTATTGCTTTTTAAACTTCAAAATTTACACCGACTTTTCCACAGGGACTGGAGGATTCAGTAACTTCTTTACATGAGATTCCACCTTCTTTCTGAGATCACAAGATGGAAACCGGGCTATAACCTCAGCCGCAAACGAGATAATGAGGGATTGTCTAGCAGTTTGCAAATCAATTCCCCTTGCTCGAAGATAAAACAGTTGGTCCTCTTCCAAGTCATATATTGCAGCTCCATGAGAACACTTCACATCGTCTGCTATAATCTGTAGATTTGGTTTCACATTAACCGTTGCACGTGGTTCAAGTATAAGACTCCTTGTTAGTTGCCCGGCATCCGTCTGTTGTGCGTATCTGCCAACATTTAACGACCATATAAGTATCAATATTGTAACGGATTGGATTTATATTTGCAGTCAGTTTTTAATGTTTGGATAAACATATTATATTCTGTTTTTCTGACTAGTAATCACTTTCATACTAGCTTAGATGCAAAGAATATCCAAGAAAAAACTCAAAATACTTGCTTACCCCTTCATTAAACCTGATTTGAAAGACTCACTCACATTTTCAACAAAAAAGTCCTAATATAATATACTTATATCTATTTATTTTCTTTTTGTCACTTATCATACTCCGTAGTATTTAAACTTCAAACAAGAAGCCGTTTTAGTACATCTAATTATACGAATTTGATTATTCAACATCACATAAACACTTCTAAAATTGGACATAGTAGTATTAAAAAGAATAGTGAATAACATTAAATAATGCAGAACAATGTATAAAAAAATGCTTGGTACTATGTAATGAAGAGGACTCAAAATTTACCTGTTGACCTGTACGTTGCCATCAAATACAGCTTGTCCAAGTGAATGAGCCACAATGCACTTGTGAAGTTGCCGAGAATACCTCGTGGATGATCCAACACTAGTTTACTATGTAAATCTTGTGTTTGATCACTACCCGATAAGTGAAACGTTGATAATTGTGTGATTGTGTCTGGGCCAACTTGTTGCACATGGACATTGTGTCTGCTTAATTTTCCACCAGTGCTTACCTCTACTAGCTCGTAGGTACTTGACTTTTCCTATTAAAGAAATCAAGAACAACTTTAAGTTCTACCATTTACTTATAATAATGCATTTACAGCGTCAATTATATAAACTAGAAGGGTACCCGTGCAATGCAGCGGCGGGTACCCAGTAACTATTTTTGGCGAGCAAATGTTTTTCATTTTAAACCTTATTTAGATGTCCCAAATACTTTATAACGTAGTAGATATATATTTGTCAAAAGTAGAACGTCTAAATTATTAATAGCGTAAATAGTTGGCACTTTTATTTTTCAAATTTTAGCATTAAATTAGTGGTTATAAGTTTAGAATGCTTCTCGGTTCTATCTTGGGGTAGGGGTAGGATTTGTCTCAGAAATAAGTGTGTGTGAAAGTGAGCAATAACAAGGATAAGCAGACAAAAGACAAAAGGAAAAAACAAGCAAACAAACATACATAATCAAAAGAACATAAGAGAAAAGGACATAAACATAAATAAGCAAATGCCGCAAGAAACCCAGAAAAAAGAAAAGATAAAGCACTAAAGAGGCATGGGGACGCAGGTAAAGCATAAGAACAAAAGAAAAGCACGCAAAAATCAAAAGGGCAGGAGCACCAAGAAAAAAGCAGGCAAAGAAAAGGGGGCAAAAGGCAAACAAGACCAAGGCCTAAGAAAGCAGCAACGATATAAGCAGGGCAACGCTATGGAGCCTAAAGCTAAGGCAAAGCAAAAGAAACAAGAGAGGCCACTAAACGCCTAGAGCCTAAAGGGAACTAGCTAGGGGGCTCTATATCTAAAAACGCAAGGGGCAAGGCTACAAAGAGACTCTTATTCCTATAAGGCCTAAACGCAACAACTACCTCACACCCTCGAACAACCTAGCCCAAACTACCTGCAGATTCTAATCCTATCTCTCCAGGCATACAAATAAATTGATGTGTAAATGTAAAAGACAAACTATAATTTTACTGAGGGATTTTGTGCACAAAGTGATAATTGGATTTTTTTTTTTTTTTTTTTTGCTTTTGTACTTATATTTCCATTATCGGTCTAAATTTGGCATATTGGCAAGAATGATGATTGTTGGCAACGGAAAACCAAAGGCCGATAACTCACAACGCACTAACATCAGTTGATGTAGATACACTTTTAACACTAATATCATAAACCTATGATGTATGCTAATACGCTAGCTACTGAAGCTTAAACGGACATGAAATATTATGTTGAGCATATAGTTTAGAGAAATTTTCTTAAATGAACTATAATTGGTGGGAGTTCTGAAACAAGCCCTCGCATAACAATTTTACGAAAATGAACTTTTAAATGTGATCCGTTAGATTTATTCAAACACAAAATCGCAACCCTACACGTGTATGACGCGATTTAGTGGGCGACAAAATTAATTAGAAATGAACAAAAAGCGAGGAATGGGGCGAGGAATGAGTCTAGGCGAGGAAATAGGCGAGTGATATTGTCTCGGCGAGTAAAAATCGTATAGGCGAGAATCTGGACGAGGGCTTAATTCGAGGAGTTTTGCAATCTGGGCGAGGAGGTAGGCGAGGATGTAGGTGAGGAGGTAGGCGAGGAGCTAGGTAGGCGAGGATGTAGGCGAGGAGCGAAGGAGGTATGCGAGGTTGGGCGAGGATGGCTTAATTCGAGTTTTTCAATTTGGCCGAGAGGAGTTGGATTGTGGCGAGGTTACTAAACACGGGCGAGGTGTTTGTGAAGAAAATATGATAATACAAAGTGAAGAAGCCATTGTCTATGTATGTTGAATGGACGATTGAAGGGATAATAGCAAAGTTTTATATTTCATTTGGTGTACATGTGTATGGACAAAGTGAAGGGATAACAACAAAGTTTTATATTCCATTTGGTGTACTGCTTAGGATACATGGAAACACGTGTTAGTTCATTTTGGTAATACCCTGAAAAAGTGTTCGTTTTAGTAAATGAGTCTTGAAGTAGGTTCATTTTGGTAATATACTTTATAGTTTATACACTTGAAACAAGCTCAATGATCACATACGGTTTTCTCAAAAGCTATATCATCAAAGTATCCATACAGCATATTTACATTATCAAAAACATAAACACCTATGTAAACTCATCAATTACCTGCCGAACGGAAGTCCACTTAATATGAGCAGAATTCAAAGACTGAGTCTGTAAATACGAATGGCTAACTTTCGCTTCTTCCGCAACCACAATCTCCATAACCGAATTCGACCAATAACTCATATCCCCATCGCCACTCATATACTCTTCAACTATCCCAATCTCCCCGCCTTTCTCCACAACAACCAAAACCCTCGGATTCGACACCTGGAGCTTCTTCGACCCCTTATCACTTCCTTCACTCGAAACATATCTCAAATGCAACAACCCCTCAACTTTACACCCTTCCGGCACGTAAACGACAACCAAATCAGGCGACCCAACGCCGTTTAACGACCAAAACAAATCACCCTTTTCACGACTAGGCAAAAACTCAAGTACCCTTTTCGTTAATTCGCTCGATTCTATACTATTCAAACTCCCAACAAAAACCCCTTTTGGTAACCCTAATAACTGAGACAAGGAATCAACAATGAAGCCATCAACTATAGTCAAATTAAGCAAAAGGGTATCTTCAAAAACACTTAAATTTTTATAAAAATCAATCTTTTTTGTTAAATTTGATACAGGGATGATATCAGATTGCTTAATAAAAGAAGTATCAGTAAACCTAAAAGACTCATCTTTTCTTGAAGGCCAAGAAAGTGATAGAAGTGATTCTGAAGATGAATCACGAAGCTTTTGGAGATTTGATGAAGTGGGTATTGAGTCTTCTAATGATTCTGCAATTTGTAGAACAAATGGGTCAGAAAGTGCTTTGATTTTGGGTAAAAAGTGGTTAGGTTTGACTTTTAAAGATGTTGACTTTGTGGGTGTTGTGAAAGATGGTGTTAATGGGTTTTTGCGGGTGATTGGTGTGAAGGTGAATGCTGATACAGCAGCCATTGTTGTTGTTGTGAAGGTGAAGGTGAGTGATGGGATTTTGACTGTTTTTGGTCAAGAAATTTGAGGGATATAATGGTTTGGTATGAGTTTTTGTTTTGACTACCTAGACTATTGTGTGTTGATAATTTTACCCCTTGGTAAAAACTGTTTTGTCTTTTACTCTTCTAGGTAAAAAAAAATCTTGCCTTTTTCTAATTGTGGTACGGGTGTGTTTGACAAAAATAGCAGTAGCTAAAATGTGTAAAATAGCTTTTAAATGCTCAACGCTCCTAAATGCTGATTCATAGAGCGTTGAAAAATGAGCATTCTAAAAAAATAGATAAAGCTACTTGATGCTTCGCCAAAAGAAGAAGATCAAGATCACAACGCTTCAATCGCCATCACCACCACTCCTCCGCACAATGAAAAAGTTCCTTTTTAGAAGTCCAACTATTTTCAGCTTTTTACCTTGCAGTTGAAGGATTGAAATAGTATTTCATGTAAAATTTTGAGTTGTTATTGATCATTTACCCCCGATAAAGCTGGATGTTGTGTACATGGGCGGAAGTTCTAAGTGTCACTGGACACCGATAAAATCTTGGTTCGTGTTGTTAATTTTCATGAAAAAATCTCTTATATTATATTATGGTTCGAAAAAATGTGTGCATCCAGTCACTTTTAGTTTTGGTTGGCTACTCCTTGTATATTACAGTTTTCTCTAATTTTTATTTCATGGTGATGGTTAAAGATTACAGTGGTATGTTGCTCTATTTTCTTGTTGATAACAGAATAAAGTTGAACTAAAAGTGCCATGGAATACACAAGTTCTCCTGTGCTTTGATTGTTTCCCTCTTACCAATCAAACACACAATCAATTTGTTCGTCTATGTATACCTCAGTGAAATCAAAGCGATGTATGTCTAGTCACACAGCCAGTTCGTCATCGTTTTACAGTCTTACTTTAATCGCTCCAAGGAAACCCAATGGCCCAATGCATACAAAGGTAATGGAGTTTAGAGTAGTAGTAATTTGAACTTATGTTGCGAAACATTTTTTTGCACATACTTGTACCAACACTTACTAGAAACTCATAGTGATTTAGGGCTAATGGATTTACAAAAGTAAGAAAGTATAAGCGGCTAAAGAAGATAGAACCATATACAACTTTTAGAATAACGCTCTTTTAGTATAAGCTTGCAATTTGAGGATTACAAAAAACTAGCACTTCATCAAGAGAGGCCCTGGACTCATCCCCAAACAAAGACTCTTTTCCATCTGCCCTTTTTGCATAAGACAACCCCAATCTTGACTTTGCTTGCCTCAAATCGCCAACACCCGAGTTTGTATCAGGCCCTGCAAACCCACCCATGACAGGTGCGAGTGGTGGCCCGATCAAGAGCCCATCAGCCCCAAACTGAGGACCGCCTCGGGCATAATCAAAAAGGGCAGCACCACTACCTCCTACTTTAGGCAACACTATAGGCTCATTCTTCTCTTCATCTGACCAATAAAATAGGAATGCGTCAAATGAATCGTAGTAATCATCCGTGCTTCTATAACCTTCTGGATTAAATGCTCCAAACTTGAATAAGTTGTCTGTGTAGCCAATAATCACACACGGGCCTTTGAAGTCGCTACATTCGTGAAATGATGTTGCACTAAATCCATCTAATGTGGCCTTGTAGCAGCATTTAAGTTCCTTCCCTGTTCAAGATCATGCAAAACTAATTTAGCTTATTCTTTTCGTGTGGTTTTATATAGTTTTAAGCAAACCACATTTTGCTTTTTCATTGCATACTAGATTACTAATACTTTGTGACTCGTAATACATCAACAAGGGGAAATATATATACTCAAGTCTAGAAATTCCACCTCAAGTACGTTCTGAGGTTGTATAACTACAACCTCGCAACGTACTGTATAATTTAACAAGAAAAAATATGATGAGAAAGAGTACCATTGAGGAAAGTTTTGGTGAGTAGAGAAGAAGGAAAAGGAAGATCAATATTATGGTAATTGGGCTGAGGTTTATCATTGGTTTTATTTTTGCCAATGTTCCAACCAAACAGGCAAACACAATTTGATATGCAAGAAGCCATGTCCCAAAAATACTTTAAAATTTATGCCAACAAATAAAAAACTTTAGCTCAAGTAGTAGCTTATATTTCATCCACAGATTTATATCTTATCCTAAACAAATTGGACCTTTCAATTATGGAATGCCCTTTTCATCATTGGCTCCACACTTTGGGCATATACATTGGTTTATACTTTATAGAGTAGTTTGTACAAAATATCTAATTGTTAGACACATATTTATGGTATATATGTTATAACTTTTAATAGAAACACATAAACGTTTATAGTTAATCATATTGCGCATTGTCTTTATTATAAACTGCTACCTTTTTATTTGCTATAGCAGGAGTAAAAGTGGATATACTTATTATGAAAGGTTAGAGCAAGGGGTGTGGTGGGTTCATTTCCACTTCTTTTCATTTGGGCCCCACGTGTGTCACATCACCTCCACATCACTCCAACACACTCACTTAAAAATACCCTTCAATCACAACTTACTCACTTCTCTTCATTTGGCCCCACCCACCCTCTTTTCATTTAAACATACTAAATACAATAATATATTTCTCTGCCATCTACCTTGTCGTCTTCCATGTCGTTGAACCGGCGAACAACCAACCGGCGAGTTGATATGGTGTCGTGGCGAGGGGCGGCGGCCAGTGGCGAGCCCATACCCCATGCTCTTATATATATAAAAATACAAGTTTTCCTTAAAGCAATGATATATCTATCTACCTATACTATAAGCAAGAACTCCTAAATGACTGTGGAGGCCTTAAAAAATTACACATCAACATCAAACAGTTGGACACTATTTGCTCTTTGAAAAATAGATGATACTTGAGGTGCCCATTCGTCATTCTTCATTATTGCCCAGCCAACCATCCTTCTTTCACCCCATTTCATTTTACCCGCTCCACTTCATCTCTCCCAAACTCCGGCTATCCCGATCATTTGCTATTTTCCGACGAAGGTAACACCATCTATCTTTTCCTCACTTTTTTACTATTTTGGTCATGTAGTTAAACATGCATGTCTACGATTTGTGTATATTTGATTTCTGTAACTTTAATTTCTGTAGTAGTGGTGGTGACGGCGTTAATGCATCTTTCAAATAAGGACAGTCATTTGTTTACAAAAAGCTAGAAAAGGTATGTCTTATTTTTTGAGCGTTTTGGTTTGTGAACTACTATACGAGTAATATGTTTTGGAAAAAAAGAAAAAGAAAAGCTTTTGAGGACAAGTCTAAGCTAGCTATTGAAGAATAGTTGTGTAACATTAAAAAAGGTTTTATTGTGCTAGAAAAAAAGCAATAAATTGGTGGAGCTTAGGGCCTGTGGACGCGTTCAAAAGGCAGGATTCGAGTCTGGTCGAATTGGGTTTAAGAGGCATAAATCTTCATTCTATTTTGGGTCCGCTTTGCGATGGTGGGGCTGAATCTATATATCAGCTTGGTTCTTTTTAAAGAGCCAAAAAAAGAAACAAGTTGGAGCTTGGGAGTTGGGGCCTGTGGACTCGTTCACAGTGGCTTATTTAATTTTATCCATCATAGTGGTGGTATGTTCTTGGCAAATTCAACCAACGATCTGTGGCAGTTTGTCATTTGGGCTGATGGGTATATTATTTGGAAAAACAGTAAACAACATGTTTTTGGCTCAAATCTAGGTTGCTTAGCAAAAGTGTTTCTGATCATGGGTCGAAGTTGTTTAGTGTTAGGTTGGTTCTGTGTTAGTTTTGTTTTGTTATTTCAAATGCAAATGCTTGTGTCATAATTTTATAGCCATGCTGTCTACTCTCCAAGTGTTTAGCTTGGTCCTTATCTATGCTTATTTTTGTATATGGTGTGTTTGGATTTTAGCCATAAGTGGCCTCTATTTGGTGCTTTAATAATATTAAAATAATATACAAGCCAAACATTTGTATGACATTATGGAGTCTAAAGTCATACTCCGTAATAAATAATGAGATAAAACGGATTTGTGCTGCTAATTTGCACCTTCTGTTAGGGTAGTCGTTAACTCAACTTAGGTATCTCATGGTTTGTACATGTGATAGATCCAATATATCATATTATTCTGTTGAGAATGAGAAATTGAGAATGACCGAGAGACAAGTGAGATATAGTTATGTTTAATAGTAGTAATCATTTTTTGTTTGTTAATTGTCACTCACATCTAACTTTATCCTATTGTAGTAGGAAAAAAATGATGGACATGAGGTTGTGTGTACGAAAAGAAAGGAAAAGTTTTGACTAAATGATCGGTATGGGTTTGGTGTCATATAAGTATGGCAACTTAAATCTATTCTTTTTAAGAAATCTCACAATTGTCACAAAGTTGTTTTTGTTGTGAGCATGTTATCTATACTATTATATAAAGCATTTAAGTTGTGGGCTCCATAAAAAATTAAGATAAGTAGCTCCAATCATTGAGTAACATGTGTCACTTCTCTAACTAAAAAAATAACAAAAAAAGAGGAGCTCTAACAAACTAAAATAAGAAGCTCCAATAATGGGATGACACGTGTCACTTCTTAACTAACTAATCACCTTTATTTTTAAATTCAAATATCTTTTAATTCGTTTAATTTTTTTATGATCTAATTTCTCCATATTTTCTAAAATTTTGTACTCTTTAATTCAACATCCATTTTGATATATTTTTATGAGTTTTTAGTTTTTACACTTTTAGTAGGTTTATTTTATTTTGATTCAAATTTTTATAACTTTAACCTTTATTTCAATCAATACAAACTTGATGTATCAAATCATTTACGTTTGGGAGAGTGTTTGACGGGTAAGAGGTTGTGAAGGTCTTTTTATATGCGGGAACAATGAGGTCACGGGAAAGATAAGGAAAACCTAAACAAATACATACAACTAATACACATACATTTGGAGTGTTGTGAAATGAATTCACTAAGCGGGTAGGGAATTGCGAGTAGAGTTGGGTTAGCAATTTATTTATTATATTTATCGCCGCCGCTGTGCGCGGGTATCCAACTAGTTTTAATAAGAATAAGTTTTCTTACTCAAGAAAATGGATGTGCTAAAAGATATCTCATTTGCGAGGAAAAAAAAAGTTAAGGTCAACGAAAAGTACCAATTTCATGGGTATCCACCCATGTTTCTGACTTCTTTCTATTTTCTAACACTAAGTGTGGAATTCCCCATTGTTGTTTGCTTGTTGTGTGTTCTGCTTCTGCTTTTGATTCCCATAGATCGTGATGATTGATCGCTGCTTTTCAATCCAAATTACCCAATATCCGATCTCTTTGCTAACGATTATCTAGGGATATCTTTATTAATCCTCTTTGTGAAAAAAGATTTCGCTTCCACACTTGGCTAGTAGTATTACCTTTTTCCGTTCTATAGTTTAAATGCAGACTTTGAATATTGAGGGAAATATTCAATTCTAAGTGTGGGGGGGGGATTCTAGCGAATTTTGATCACATATGTACCTTCTAGTACCTTAGCACCCCCGTTTTGACCAAAAATTTTAAAAATTTTATCGCTTTAAGTCAAGTATTTACATTTACAAGAAGTGCTTTGCACAAAAATAAAGCGTTGATGCCTCGGTATTAATGGTAGTTTAGTCTTGATTAGGCTAGAACAAGGGGAATCGACTCGCTAGAGTGTTGATCTAGTTGCTCTCTTAACATTAGGCTAAGGTTTTACGCGTTGTGCAAATGAAAATGCTAAGCATGGAGTAGTTGGTTCTCTTTAGAGCTTATATAAGTAATCTATGGCTTTTTCTCCCAGTAGCTCTTAAATGGACCTAAATACGTGCTCGTTGTCAAACTTTTGAACATTCAAAATCGTCTTGTTACAATAAAAGTTTTTAAGCAAAATTGATTTAGAGTTCGAGTTCAACTTTTATTTAAATTTCCGAGAAAGCATACTTTCTTTAAATCTGAATAATGTTGCAAAATGAAAGTACCGTAAAGTGCTCGAATCTTTGCAAAAGTTGCAAAGTTTAAAGTTCAAAGTCAAAATGAAAAAAAAAAAAAAAAAAAAAAAAGAAAAAAAAGAAAGAAAGATATGAGTTGCGTGAATAAAAGCATTATGTTGCTTATGAATAAATGTGCGAAACTTGCTTTTTCTTAAATTTAAATCGAAAGTTGAACTCGTATTCGTCAATGTTGTCTAAAAGTTTGACGGTAATTTGGAAATCCTTGATTTCAAAGATCCCGAAGCTCAGATACTATTCTCAAGGGTGAAAACCTAGCCTCCTTAAAAGGACAAGCTGAGAAGAAAGTCGCTACATGGAGTGATCTCACCTTTGAGTCTAGAATTTCTAAATTATCGTCGGTTGTAATCCATTTAGGTTTAGTTTTAACTTAACGGTAGCCAGTAAATCTTTGGAATCAATTCCCGCTAATTACGGTACTATTCTCGTGAGGTGTCAAAAGTCCGGCACTTAAAACTAATGTTTTGGGATGTCTTGAGAAGAAAGCGCTACATGGAAGAGGCCCTTTCGATCCTTAGACTTTCATCGTTTCCGGTGGGTTAGTACTTTAGTTAAGTGGATAACAACCATAAAAAATGTCGATTTTAATGGTCAAACTTTTGAAAATGAGCACACACACTTAAATTTTATGAATTAGCGAGAGTAAAAGTTAAGTCTCGACTTACATAGATTATTGATATAAGTAGTGTTAGCATTTTACAAAAACATTTGCACAATAAGTTTAAGCTTGGTTTGAGAGTATCAAAAAGAGGATGACGATTACAATTCCCTGGAGACACCCATTTTGCGTGAATCCCGATTCCCGTGATGCCATGTTTTGGTGATCAAGCATGTTATTTATTTACGTTCAAGTTTTAAATTTCTCGTAGTGAATAAAAAGTCTAAAGCGGGGTATTCTTGGTAATGTTGATCCTTTCATTACTTCATATGATCGGATTGCTAGGGACTAGCAATTGATAGTGTGGGGATTTGATGAGTGCTTATTCACTCATCATTCTTACCCATCTAAGACCACTAAAACGCCTAAAAACACGAAAATATGACCAAATATCTGCGATATCCTTGGACGTGTTTTTATGTATTTCGGTACAAATGATTGAAAACAGGCAGCGACGTAAATGAGCTCGGATTGGAAAACTTGCTTTCTGGACGGAGCCGGGAGTGGCTTTTCTACATTTTTGGATCCGGGATACGTTTTGAGTGAGATTGGGAAAACAAACCGAACCCCGAACCCAATTTACCATTCTACCTTTCACTCGAAAACCAAATTACCTTTTTGTAAATATTTTCATTAAAAACAATTATTTTTATTTAAAAACCTATTTTTATTTTTAAAACCAATTATTTTATTAAAACAATTATTTTTATTTAAAACCAATTTTTTTTATTTTTAAAACAATTATTTTTATTAAAAACAATTTTTATTAAAAGCCAATTTTTTTTTTTAAACCTTACACTTTTAAATCTTTTTACAAAATACATAATCATACTAAACCCTTAAAACCTGTTTTACCCATGCCCTCCTTTTACCCATTTCACTTTCAAAAACCAAAACCCAAATTCTCAATCCTGAATAAAACCAAACCCATAACCTAATCTCCATTGGCCAAAATTCCCTACCCTTCGCCCATCACTCTCACAACCCCCTGCTCCAAGACACAACCCGGACATGTGCTAAAGTCACATGCCCCCTCCAGCTCATCCTTTGGTCCCCCCTCCATGTCACCTATCCAAAGTGTTGCAAACACATCCAAGGGATGTGATGATAAGCCTTGAAGGGCAAATCAAGGGCTTGGATTGGGTTGAATCAAGCACACTTCACTCTCCACACCAACAAACACAATGAACAAACAGTGATGAAGCGATTCTCCTTTTAGTATAAATAGGAGTGTAGTGAATTTAAAAACCTTGTCTAGAATTTGGATGTTCTAGTTCCAATTTAATTTTAAATGTCATTTATATTTCTTGTAATTTTAATTTTCATTGCAATTTAAATTCCAGTTTTATTTATTTATTTATTTATTTTTTTTTATTTTTTTTTTAATTTCCATTGAACTTTTAATTTTTCTTGATGTTCTTGAATTAAGATAATTGTGCTTTAAAAGTGTTTGTATCAAGTTATGGGCTTATGTTAAGGTTTGCAAAGTGAGTTTTTAAGAAGTTTTAAGCTTTTGTCAATTTTCCAAATCATTTTACGCCCAATTGAGGGTGTTTGGTTTTAGCTTAAATATCGTCTAAGAAGAATTGTACCAGGTTTGACTTTAAAAGTCAAACTCCTTCTAAAGTTTTTGGTTAGTTTTTACAAGTTTGGAATTGTTTTAACCAAGTTTTCAAAGTTTTGATAAAAAAATGTTTTTGGTCTCACAATCTTGAACACGAACGTGCAGCTTGAGTTCATTTGTTCAAAGCCTTCTTAGTTAGCTTATTTTTAGTCAAAACTTTTCTTAAATTGGTTTTCTTAACTCCTCACATACCCTACTCAATACATGTTTAGTTTTTATGCACTTAGGATCCATCTAGCTTAGTTATTTTTGCCCTTCAAAAGTCCCATTTAGCCATTTCGATTCATTTATACAGGCAGCACAATAGTGCTCATAAGCCCCTTTTTACTAGTCCAAATTTAGCTTATTTAAGTTCACCCCTAGCTGCAATCTAGCTTGTTAGCAAGCCTAGAATATCAAATTTAATTGTTTTAGCTTGTTTAGGAATTTAGAACTCATTTGAGTACTTAAAAGAAGTGCAAATGACCCCACAATCGAAGTTTTGTTCTTTGCGGTTCATTAACAGCTTTTCACAAGCTTATTAATAAGTTGTCCTAAGCTTTTCATAGGATCCCAAGTAGCTTTTTAAGGTCTCCTCTATCCCTAGTTTGCATAATAGGTCTCCTTGTAGGATTAGGATTAGAAATAGTAGCTTATTTTTAAGCTAAAAAAGCCCTATTATTTGCTTGTCGCTTGATTCTGCCATTTGTAGCGACCATTTTCTAGCTTATTTCAGATTATTATTGGCTTATTTAGGTGTTATAAAAGCTTGTTAGATATACTAGATTAGGACTACTTAGCCTTTAGCTTATTTAGTGATTAATAGTTCTTAGTTGTAGCTTATTAGCTCATTTTCGATGTAAGTTTAGGATCTCCCGTAGATTAGCTTGAAGCACAAACTGCTTATTTCCTTTTTGTCCCTTTGTTCTTGTTTGATTTTCAGCATATCTAGCTTATTCTTGTTTCAAAACCATGCATGCTTGCTTATTTCCATAGTGCTTATTCAAGTAATTTGGTACTACAATCTGATAAAAGGAGTTTTGTTTGAGCTATACTTAACTGAGGTAAATAAGCAGTTGAAACTGCTTGTTCTTCAAGTTTTGACAAAAAGTGCTTTTACAAAAATCTTGGATTTGTTCTTATAATTAAGCTGTAAAAGAAAAAATCAAAAAAAAAAAAAAAAATGTTTGCAAAAAAATAGCATTGCTGGGATTCGAACTCTGGCCACCCAGCTCACCACACGCCTCTCACAACCAAATGCCCTTGGGTCTTTGATTGTTAGAATCTTGCATAATCTATCTCTTATATACAAAGTCAGTTTTAACATTCTTAGCTTATTTAGCTTTTTAATTGCTTATTCCAAAAAGCAGTTGGTGGTTTTTAAATTTTTCTTAGATTCAGTATTACGTAAAGTATTTTTAGTGAAATTTTCAGATTTTTCCAAAATAGTTTAGTATTTTTTAATAATTAAATTAGATTAAAATCGTATTTAATTCATAATAAATAATTTAAAAGTCGAAAAAATACCCGGCCTTTTCCTAAAATTATTTTTAGTCGTTTAGAATGTAGGAAAATTGGTTTTGCTCCCGTAGGCCTTAAATTTCATTATTTTCACTTTTTGAGGCTCGGGATTAGCCCGGGTTTTCACGTTTTTTAGTTTTAGCACCCTAGGACGTAATTTAACTTGGTTTTATTGTTTATTATGCTATTTAGTAGTTAATTTGTTATTTACTTTGTTCCCGTGCTTTATTTTCATCCTCGTTCTTTAATTTGTAGAATAACGTAACAAAACATAAAATCGATCCATTCAAGCACTTTAATAACAAGCCTCAAAGCGTCCACCGTCAATTCACACCTCATTGGGAAAGCGACCAGGGTAATCACTTGCGGTATCACTTATCGGTATTAGCGGGTTTTATGCGTGTCGATCGTTTTCCCTAAAGCGGTTGATTTGCAATTCTACCAGCGTATTAGTATTTGGTATTTTCTTTATTATAGTTGACTATTTGACCCTCAAAAGGCAAATATCAATTTACGCCATGCCGGAGGTTGTGTTGCGACAATATCGTTAAGGTTTGACAATTAGTGACTTGAAGATCCTTCCTCGTGAAGTTATTTTCTTTCCAAAACCCCAAAAACCCAAAAATATTTTTCTTTTCAAAATTTATTTTCCCTTTTATGTTTTCTATTTATAAAACCCCAAAAATATTCTTCTTTATCCTCTTATCTGTTTAATTATTTATTTGTATTACCCTCTTGAACCGTTTAATTCTATCTTCTTTCTCTTCTAATCCGATAATTCTTTTCTTCTTCTTCTAAAAGTATAAATTCTTATGGAATCTCTTAAATGTGCTCGATGTGGAGGTCCTCATGACCCCATCGTTCATGAAACAAAACAGTCCCTAGGCGACATTGCTTTCACTCCTTTGTAAAATCCGATGGAAGAAAATCAATATCGATGTTTAAATTGTATGTACGACCGGTGCGGAGATAATTGTCAAAACGGATTTTGTAATACGTGTAGTGCTTTTATTAATCCAAATCCAGATCCTTTGGCACTCGCCGTCTTTGTCTCGTGCAGTGGCCAGGTATACTTGTTTCATTTATGCGTATGGGAAGTATGAACAAAAAGTTACCCTTCGTAACAAAGACGAGGACATCATAGCATGGTGGAAGGAAGTAATCAAAGAACCTTCGATTCCTACCCCTCTGGTAAGAGAAATGGAACATGTTTCGAGCAGAGGTGACTCGTTCAAGAATCGAACCTATCATAGAATTCACTAGCTCTTATCAGTATGATTCTTCGATGTCTTCGTCTATTCAACTCAATTGCATATGGTGCGGAGGACCCGAATATGGCGGGAATTGCCCCGGTTGTAGCAATGGAAATTCAAGAACCGTGTATCACCAAAATCCTTACAATGAGACAACCGATTTCCCTAACCAACCTCCGTACCATGAGCCGGAGACATACTCTTGTGAGTACTGTGGAGGTCCTCACCAAGGTTTTCAATGTCAAGTTCCATTTAACAACTCAACCTTTGGTTATGAACCTTACCCTTATTCGTCACAACAATCATATTGTTGTAGTATTGAGGTCCGCGACGTTAATTCGATTGTCAAATGCAGAACCCGATTGTTTACGAACAAGTTCCTTGTCACAATTACGACTATCCTTATAACCCACCTCCACAATACCAAGAAATTCAACCACAACCTTTACCATGGTGCGAAGAGTTTAATCAAAAATTTCATGAAATGATGATTGATCTTAAGAGTCTTGTTGATAAACTTTCTCAAGAAAAAGATCCTAATCAAAAGACCTATCGTGAATTATTAGTCGAAGAAGCGCGAAAGTGATCCAATATCGTCCAACTACCTATTATTACGATTCGATTCGATGACGATTATACTCCTCCGAGTGGCAATCCCACTCCGTTCGAGCCTTTCATTTCCGGACCCTTCCCTTCACTCACGCCCTTGAGAGAAGTGGCGTCATTTTGGAAGAGGTCGATGATCATATTTCTCCGAAAATTGTTAATCCCGAAGAGTCTCTCATAATGGGGGATGAACATCTTAGCACTATTCTGGAAACGGAATCGTCTAGTGTTGAGAACTTTGTCCCAATCCCAAGTGAGTCTGAGGATACATCCGATAGTGATTGTGATTTGCCTTTTTGTGATTCTCTCGACATTTCGAGGGTTACTTCGGGATTTTCTCAAATACTCTTTTTGAATTTAATAATGACTACACTTTTGGGAAAGTAAATCCTCTTTTCGATGAAATGTGCGAGTCCGATATAGAGACCATCACGAAGTGGTGGAAATTGCTAGCTCGAGCATACCACTTGTCCCACCTCTCGTATTACGACTCATCTCTTCCATCATGTGATGACGATTCTATCCTCACTGATGCGGTGTCTTTCGAGTATCCCGTTGAGCCATCTAGCGAAGACAAAATTTTTAATCCAGGGATACTCGTTGGAAGAAAAATGCACATGGATGAAAATTTTAATGAGATATTTGAGCTTGAAACGTACATCATCCGAACCTTTCTTCCTTTCATCACATATGGTGTGACTTCTCCTATCCTTCACTCCTTCGGGAATGAGGATACAATCTTTGATCCCGGAATTCTTATGATTGATGAATTCCACATTTGCTCCCCATGGACAAATGAATTCGGGGTCGAGTCAAGCTAGCGACTTCGGTTAACAAAAGCAATAGCATTTCATGGGTGTCCACCCATGTTTCTGACTTCTTTCTACTTTCTAACACTAAGTGTGGGGAATTCCCCATTTGTTTGCTTGTTGTGTGTTTGCTCTCTGTTTTCAGGATTCCCTAGATCGTGATGATTGATCGCTTTGTTTTCAATCCAGTACCCAATATCCGATCTTTTTGCTAACGATTATCTAGGGATATTTTATTAATCCTTTTTGTGAAAAAAGATTTCGCTTCCACACTTGGCTAGTAGTATTACCTTTTTCCGTTCTATAGTTTCGGCTACTGTGTAGACTTTGAATATTGAGGGCAATATTCAATTCTAAGTGTGGGGGGAATTCTAGCGAATTTTGATCACATATGTACCTTCTAGTACCCTAGCACCCCCGTTTTGACCAAAAATTTTAAAATTTTATCGCTTTAAGTCAAGTATTTACATTTACAAGAAGTGCTTTGCACAAAAATAAAGCGTTGATGCCTCGGTATTAATGGTAGTTTAGTCTTGATTAGGCTAGAACAAGGGGAATCCCGACTCTGCTAGAGTGTTGATCTAGCTGCTCTCTTAACATTAGGCTAAGGTTTTACGCGTTGTGCAAATGAAAATGCTAAGCGTGGAGTAGTTGGTTCTCTTTAGAGCTTATATAAGTAATCTATGGCTTTTTCTCCCAGTAGCTCTTAAATGGACCTAAATACGTGCTCGTTGTCAAACTTTTGAACATTCAAAATCGTCTTGTTACAATAAAAAGTTTTTAAGCAAAATTGATTTAGAGTCCGAGTTCAACTTTTTATTTAAATTTCCGAGAAAGCATACTTTCTTTAAATCAGAATAATGTTGCAAAATGAAAATCCGAAGTAAAGTGCTCGAATCTTTGCAAAAGTTGCAAAAGTTTAAAGTTCAAAGTCAAAAAAAAAAAAAGAAAAAAAAAAAAAAAAAAAAAGAAAGAAAGATATGAGTTAAGTGAATAAAAGCATTATGTTGCTTATGAATAAATGTGTGAAACTTGCTTTTTCTTAAATTTAAATCGGAAGTTGAACTTCGTGATTAATGTTGTCTAAAAGTTTGTGGTAATTTGGAAATCCTTGACTTCAAAGATCCCGAAAACTCCGATACTATTCTCGAGGGTGAAAACCTAGCCTCCTTAAAAGGACAAGTTGAGAAGAAAGTCGCTACATGGAGTGATCTCACCTTTGAGTCTAGAATTTCTAAATTATCGTCGGTTGTAATCCATTTAGGTTTAGTTTTAACTTAACGGTAGCTTCAGTAAATCTTTGGAATCAATTCCGCTAATTCGGTACTATTCTCTGTGAGGTGTCAAAAGCCCGGTCACTTAAAACTTATGTTTTGGGATGTGCAGAGAAGAAAGCCGCTACATGGAAGAGGCCCTTTCGATCCTTAGACTTTCATCGTTTCTGGTGGGTTAGTACTTTAGTTAAGTGGATAACAACCATAACAAATGTCGATTTTAATGGTCAAACTTTTGAAAATGAGCACACACACTTAAATTTTATGAATTGCGGGAGTAAAAAGTTAAGTCTCGACTTACATAGATTATTGATATAAGTAGTGTTAGCATTTTACAAAAACATTTGCACAATAAGTTTAAGCTTGGTTTGAGAGTATCAAAAAGAGGATGACGATTACAATTCCCGGAGACACCCATTTTGCGTGAATCCCGTTCTGTGATGCCATGTTTTGATGATCAAGCATGTTATTTATTTACGTTCAAGTTTTAAATTTCTCGTAGTGAATAAAAAGTCGAAACGGGGTAATCTTGGTATTTTTGATCCTTTCATTACTTCATATGATCGGATTGCTAGGGACTAGCAATTGATAGTGATGGGATTTGATGAGTGCTTATTCACTCATCATTTTTACCCATCTAAGACCACTAAAACGCCTAAAACACGAAAATATGACCAAATATACCGCAGATATCCTTGGACGTGTTTTTATGTATTTCGTAGTACAAATGATTGAAAACAGGGCAAAGCGGACGAAATGAGCTCGGATTGGAAAACTTGCTTTGGACGGAGCCGGAGTGGCTTTTCTACATTTTTGATCCGGGATCGCTTTTGAGCGAGATTGGGAAAACAAACCGAACCGAACCCATTTACCATTCTACCTTTCACTCGAAAACCAAATTACCTTTTTGTAAATATTTTCATTAAAAACAATTATTTTTATTTAAAAACCTATTTTTATTTTTAAAACCAATTATTTTTATTAAAAACAATTATTTTTATTTAAAAACCTATTTTTATTTTTAAAACCAGTTATTTTTATTAAAAACAATTTTTATTAAAAACCAATTATTTTTATTAAACCTTACACTTTTAAATCTTTTTACAAAATACATAATCATACTAAACCCTTAAAACCTGTTTTACCCATGCCCTCCTTTTACCCATTTCACTTTCAAAAACCAAAACCCAAATTCTCAATCCCAGAATAAAACCAAACCCATAACCTAATCTCCATTTAGGCCAAAATTCCTACCCTTCGCCCATCACTCTCACAACCCCTTGCTCCAAGACACAACCAGAGACAAGCTTAAAGTCACATGCCCTCCAGCTCATCCTTTGGTCCCCCTCCATGTCACCTATCCAGTGTTGCAAACACATCCAAGTGTGATGATAAGCCTCTGGTCCCAGGGCAAATCAAGGGCTTGGATTGGGTTGAATCAAGCACACAAGCTCACTCTCTCACACCAACAAACACAACAGAACAAGACAAGTGATGAAGACAGATTCTCCTTTTAGTATAAATAGGAGTGTAGTGAATTTAAAAGACTTGTCTAGAATTTTGATGTTCTAGTTCCAATTTAATTTTAATGTCATTTATATTTCTTGTACTTTTAGTTTTCATTGCAATTTAAATTCCAGTTTCTTTTTAATTCCATTGAACTTTTAATATTTCTTGATGTTCTTGAATTAAGATAATTGTGCTTTAAAAGTGTTTGTATCAAGTTATGGGCTTATGTTAAGGTTTGCAAAGTGAGTTTTTAAGAAGTTTTAAGCTTTTGTCAATTTTCCAAATCATTTTCTGCCCAATTGAGGGTGTTTGGTTTTAGCTTAAATATCGTCTAAGAAGAAATTGTACCCAGTTTGACTTTAAAAGTCAAACTCCTTCTAAAGTTTTTGGTTAGTTTTTACAAGTTTGGAATTGTTTTAACCAAGTTTTCAAAGTTTTGATAAAAAAAAATGTTTTTTTGGTCTCACAATACTGAACACAGAACAGCAGCTTGAGCTGCTGTTCAAAGCCTTCTTAGTTAGCTTATTTTTAGTCAAAACTTTTCTTAAGTTGGTTTTCTTAAGTCCTCACATACCCTACTCAATACATGTTTAGTTTATATGCACTTAGGATCCATCTAGCTTAGTTATTTTTGCCCTTCAAAAGTCCCATTTAGCCATTTCAGTTACTGTTACAGCAGGCACAATAGTGCTCATAAGCCCCTTTTTACTAGTCCAAATTTAGCTTATTTAAGTTCACCCCTAGCTGCAATCTAGCTTGTTAGCAAGCCTAGAATATCAAATTTAATTGTTTTAGCTTGTTTAGGAATTTAGAACTCATTTGAGTACTTAAAAAGAAGCTGCAAACAGCCCCTTGGCCACTGAGTTTTGTTACTGCAGTTCATTAACAGCTTTTCACAAGCTTATTAATAAGTTGTCCTAAGCTTTTCATAGGATCCCAAGTAGCTTTTTAAGGTCTCCTCTATCCCTAGTTTACATATTAAGTCTCCTTGTAGGATTAGGATTAGAAATAGTAGCTTAATTTTAAGCTAAAAAAGCCTATTAGCTGCTTTCGCTTCCATAAAGATTCAGCAACCTAGTGACCATTTTTCTAGCTTATTTCAGATTATTATTGGCTTATTTAGGTGTTATAAAAGCTTGTTAGATATACTAGATTAGGACTACTTAGCCTTTAGCTTATTTAGTGATTAATAGTTCTTAGTTGTAGCTTATTAGCTCATTTTCGATGTAAGTTTAGGATCTCCCGTAGATTAGCTTGAAGCACAAACTGCTTATTTCCTTTTTGTCCCTTTGTTCTTGTTTGATTTTCAGCATATCTAGCTTATTCTTGTTTCAAAACCATGCATGCTTGCTTATTTCCATAGTGCTTATTCAAGTAATTTGGTACTACAATCTGATAAAAGGAGTTTTGTTTGAGCTATACTTAACTGAGGTAAATAAGCAGTTGAAACTGCTTGTTCTTCAAGTTTTGACAAAAAGTGCTTTTACAAAAATCTTGGATTTGTTCTTATAATTAAGCTGTAAAAGAAAAAATCAAAAAAAAAAATGTTTGCAAAAAAATAGCATTGCTGGGATTCGAACTCTGGCCACCCAGCTCACCACACGCCTCTCACAACCAAATGCCCTTGGGTCTTTGATTGTTAGAATCTTGCATAATCTATCTCTTATATACAAAGTCAGTTTTAACATTCTTAGCTTATTTAGCTTTTTAATTGCTTATTCCAAAAAGCAGTTGGTGGTTTTTAAATTTTTCTTAGATTCAGTATTACGTAAAGTATTTTTAGTGAAATTTTCAGATTTTTCCAAAATAGTTTAGTATTTTTTAATAATTAAATTAGATTAAAATCGTATTTAATTCATAATAAATAATTTAAAAGTCGAAAAAATACCCGGCTTTTTCCTAAAATTATTTTTAGTCGTTTAGAATGTAGGAAAATTGGTTTTGCTCCCGTAGGCCTTAAATTTCATTATTTTCACTTTTTGAGGCTCGGGATTAGCCCGGGTTTTCACGTTTTTTAGTTTTAGCACCCTAGGACGTAATTTAACTTGGTTTTATTGTTTATTATGCTATTTAGTAGTTAATTTGTTATTTACTTTGTTCCCGTGCTTTATTTTCATCCTCGTTCTTTAATTTGTAGAATAACGTAACCAAAACATAAAATCCCGATCCATTCAAGCACTTTAATAACAAGCCTCAAACGTCACCGTCAATTCACACCTCGTTGGGAAACGACCCGGGTAATCACTTGCCCGGTATCACTTATCGAGTATTCGCGGGTTTTGCGTGTCGATCGTTTTCCCTAAAACGGTTGATTTGCAATTCTCTCTCGCGTATTCGTATTTGGTATTTTCTTTATTATAGTTGACTATTTGACCCCTCAAAAGGCGAATATCATATAACTTGTCCCATCATATTAAGTAGGGGCTATGTTATACAAACCCTTCTTATATTGTCATATCATGAGGTTTTAGTGAAATCGTATAACCCGTGATGCATACCGTACAAGCTGATGATGCATCAACGATTCGATACCTTCTTTATAAGAGGGTGTGGATAACTCACCCCATTAAATACTAAATATCAAATCAACCAAACATATCAAACATGGGGCAAGTTATCCACACCCTCTCATAGGGATGGTTTGCAATGATTAAATGCATTGTCGGGTTGTACGGTGTGTATCACGAGTTATACGGTTTGATCAAACCTCCTTGATGTGACAAAATAGGGAGGTTATGTATATCACATCCCATCAAACATAACATGATTTGATAAAGACAAGCAGGGTGAAACAGTGAGACTTGTACTCTCTATATTTTATTTATCACATGGAAAAAAACTATTTTACGTTTTATATAGAGTTTTTTTGAAAAGATAATCTTATACCAAATGTCATGTTTAACATGTATATAAATTGAAATTATACCAATGACAGAAATAGTTTATTTTGTTGCTATTGATACAAGAGATTCAACACTATTTGTATAACACTCTTCATACTCACTTGAATACTTAGTGATTAGATATATACTTGACAATAAGGCTGTATGGAGTGGAGGTGAGTTTGCTCCGTGAGTGAGCAACTCATGCTTGACTTACCAAAACACAAAGCAAAGTCATGCGGGAGTGGGGGAGAAAATAAACATTGTATGGTGAGTCGGTCACCATTCAATTGAACGAGTTTTTGTGGGGCCCAAATCAAAGTGATCAAAACGGATGTATTGTAAGTGAGAGTGAGTGAAAGTGAGAGGATAGAGAAAGGGGGATGATTTGCACACTCTTAAGACTGACTAGAACACTCAAATTAATTGTGTTTGAACATTTATACCCTCATAGTCACACTTACATTTTCACCCTGTGAAGGTATAGATGTCCACACACAACTAATTTGAGTGTCCAAATCATTTTTGAAAGTGTGTAAATCACCCCGCAAAGAGAAAACTCAGCTGGCGGTGAGTGAGTCATTTACCACTGTTTTCAGCCTAAGATTATGCAAGTGGCCTTTGTTAGAAGTTCTGATTGAACTCATGACGTATTTTTCAAAGTTTTACTTTGCGAGTGTACTGAACGTTTATCACGGAGAAGTGATACTAAAAAATCAATGAAGAACGCTAATGTACAACTATAACTTTGGTTCACACTAAATATTTTCCGAGTTGTTTATGGAAACACTATATGATTGTTGTTCTCTACATTTACGGATCATGACTAAGAGATCATTTAATGTTTTTGGGCCGTGCTTTAGCACGGCCATAACCGTACCTAGTATACTGTATAATGGATCAAATAGGCATCAATGGGTCCATAGCTCAGTGGTAGAGCATTTGACTGCAGATCAAGAGGTCACCGGTTCGAACCCGGTTGGGCCCTTTTTGTTTTGTGATCATTTTTCAATTTACACGCTTATATCATACTTAGTAGTTAGTAAACTTCAAATTCAAATTTAAATGACAGACGCTTATAATATCACAAATTGTTGATAGAGCCTTAAATTTTTGGTACTAAAAGATACGGAGTAGCTTGAAAAACCCCATGTGAAATAATTTCGTAGTAAGCGATAGCCAGACTTATTATAGAGTCTAAGCTCATTTCTATCCACATTAAGGTTGGACAAAACTCTTCTTACAAAAGATAAGTACCCGCAACATGCCACAAACAAGAACAGGACCATATATGACATATACCTATATCTAACCGGCTCCTTCACAAACTAAAACCACCAAAAAATGAGTAGATCACGCGTCATTTTACTAACTCGATGGTCTCAATCGAGCTTTAACTCACTCAGCCCCGGAAGGAGTAGTAAGATTGATTTCCCTTGACGGTCTGCTAGGGACATCCAATATCACATCATTTTCATGTGTATACTCCTTAAAGCAAGCCACCCGTCCCAACTCTTCAACTTCCTCGATCACAAGATCAAGTCTAGCTACCAACTCAACTAACAAAGCCGTAAAAGCTGCAAACGGAAGTGCTTCTGAGAATTCTAAGCTTGTGATAGCAAGTTTGCTTAAAGTTGGCCTTAAAACACGTTTCTCAGCCTCAGTGGAACCCTTTGAAAAGGAGGGCGTGGAACCCTTTGAAAAGGAGGGCGAGTCTGTATTCTTTCTCGCTAAGGGACTTTCGGATCTTTGGCGTCCTGTTGCGGCAACTAGTGCTAGCATTTTGGAGGTGCTGTTTGGGCCATCGGGTCCCAGAAAAAGCCTTGGTTGGGACTTTAAAGCGTTGTTGAGGTCTTGTAGTGCACGTTGAAGATGTTCAGTTAGAATTTCTGGTGAGCAGTGTCGCCTGGTTCTTATGCTAGCAGCGAGCACATTCAAAGTTTTTGTTACTTCTGATGCGAGGCGAATGCAAGGATCCTTGAATAGCAGTCGCACTGATCTTGGAGTCTATACAAACAAAGCCAGAACATATTTAGAGGATAAAACTCCATAAATAAACTTGTCAAAAGATCAAAAAATTTAGCATAACAAATAGATGAAAATCCAATTTTGTCCAACTTATTTAATGGTCTAAACTTTTCACAACAACATGAAGATCATAATGGCATATTTTTACATATCTAGCGCATTATAATAATGCAGTCCTGCTAAAGGTAAAGATTACATCCGATGTACAAGAGACCAATGATGATAAACTAATAACATCTGCAATAACAAGATACCCTTTTATTATCTCGATACGATGACTCCACTTTGAACATTGGTTCTGTCACTTATAAATATGGCAAGTCCCATACTTTAAATCGCACTATGAATAAATAATACCATATCTAGAATATCGATACCCTTTAAATCTGCCTCATACTATTAATAGAGTGTTTCTCAATATTTTATACTGTATCGAAAGAATACATATGGTAATTACTACTACTAGTATATTGAATTAGAGATCTGATAACATATCTGGAACTAATTATTTGAATCATGTTTACATATGCCAAAACGAATCTTCTCTCATGAACAATAATCAGTAAACAGCTTAATAAAGTATTTAGCAAGTTGTAAATAAATAAATACAGTATAATTACATATCAACCCAAGAAAGTGTCATATATCATGATGTTGAAGAAAGAAACATACCCGTATTTCGGTTTGCAGACTACCATGTAAAGCAACAATCGAATATCCAAAATGACGAAGAACACCCCCTAGTTTCACGTATTGTTGCCCCGGAAATCTGTGACAATGCAAAGAGTGTCTTGGCTCCCAACTTGAGTGGAGCGCCTAAATCATTATGCATCACAATTAGCTCGTCGAATAATATTTTGTGCAATTTATAAATCTGTTGAAAATTTAAAGGACTTACAAGGGTTTCATCAGTCGATTTTGAGTCTAAAACAGCCTTATAATTTTTATAAATAGGATCCTCTGTTGTTTCATCTTCTACATCTGTTTCGTCGTCCTTGAAGTATTTATCGACACAAGCTGCAATGTGTTTAAAACATCAACTACTATAAGAAACTTATCTGGCTCGTGAATGAGAATATATCAAAATTTAATGTGTATACCTTCTATTGCTTTTGCTAACCCTTCGATTTTGGAAACTGTAGAAAAATGAAGATCTTCTCCAGACCAGTGGGGGAAAATGAAAAGACTCATAAGTATACAAACACCACAGCCAATCGCAATGGTGGAGATACGCCCATGGGCTAGTTTTAGGATATCATCAGCGCGATAACTTGATACCGTTATCAAGTTAAATGTCAAGAGGAATATTAGTACACCATAATCATAATTCTTTTTTATTCTCGGGAAAAATCTCAAAAATGTCGTTGCTGTGCCTGCCAAAATGAAATGAAATAAACAATTTAAAATCAATGATATGTTACTCCTACAACAAATTTATATATATCAGTAAGGAATTTATATATTTCTGTTACCTATTAAGAAAACGGAAGCTCCAATGAAAACAGCACGAAAAACCTTCCCGTATTCCCTAGCTATTAACTCGAATAAGAAGGCTAATGATGCTGCGAATAACGTCCCAAATCCTCTGTTTAATCCTTTGCATATCGTCGCCCCTATGAAATTTGTAGCATGATTAGTATATATTTGCTAGGAGGCATGAGATTCAGAGAAACTGCAAACTAACAAATGAACACATTTTGGCAAATAACACAATTGTACTTATGAAAAACTTACCAGCAGTGAATTCAAGCACAACGACAACAGTCATGACAGCCCAAATCGCATTTTGTCCGATCCCTTTATACAATGGCTCCAGCAAGTATAACAAAGACACTAATGTCAAAGAAAACCCTACTTTAAGTGCATGGATCACCCTTCTTGGATCATCTCGGCCAACTTTCCAAGTTTTACGACATACATAACCCGGAAATCCCTTCACCTTCTCGATGCAAATCTTAGTTTTCTTGCTCAAATCAAACATCATTAGAGTGTACACTCACTTATATTCAAGACTTTTTGCAACAAAAACTATATGATGTTGACAAAGTAAATGTATTATAAGAAGCATATGACACCATGATATATGATGCTTTGTTATTATATTTATAGGTAAATTATGTGGAAGACATTATTTGAGACTTTTGTGTTTTCACATGGTCTCCATTATTGAAAGTGATAGATTTTAAGGACATGTATAATAAGTTTAATGACAATAAGAGAAACAATTATTAATGTTGAATAAAGAAATATGATCAGTCACTATTTTGATTTATTTACTACTAGAAATGTGCCAGCTTTACATATATGCTTGATTTATTTACTAATTAGTGATTAGTGATTGCTTATTAGATATTACAGTGACCATGTAATGGCTCTTGGTCGTTAAAATTATTTATCTAATGGGTTATATGTACACTCAAATTTCAAATGTAACTCTTCTTTCTAGATAGTTGTGGTGAGAACAACTTATAAGGATCGATGTTTTTCTAGAAGCAGACTTTTTATTTCTACTATCAGGTAAAAGTATGACTGTCTACATTCTGTGTCCATCGTACTTGATTTGGTACGTTTGTCGGTTTGTGTATTATTGTTGTTAGTTTGTTGTCGCGATAGAGTAATTGGCAAAGATGAGCAAAGCGTGTATGTGTTGGTTGTTTTGTAGTTAACCTAACACTATGACTCTATGAGTCAAAACAGATGTGAATTTGGTTATCATTTGCTACTTCAATTCCTACTTGTTGCACACGTTTGATATAGTATGGTGAAAAAAATCATTTTAATTTGGTTTTGTTTTTTTCAGAATCATTTAACTCAATCTCATACTTTTAGCATCGAATTTAAGTATTTAACAAAAGTAAAAAAGTATCAACAAAGTGTCGTTTGATAAGCCAAATATTATAAGCTATCAGACATAAAAAAGATTCACCAATTTATGTGGATCCACTCTAGAAATAAAATAAATGAATAACCTAACACCACGTAACAATGTTTTGTGTCTTGTCAATTGTGACATGGACATGTCGAACTTTCGACCACGTAAGTACAACCATATATATGTATGTAACATAATTTGCTTACAGCTAACACCAGACACTTTTTTGGACCCCTATCTTATCTTTTTTTGGTTGTATTTTTGTTAAGTCATGTTATAATCAAAGGCTAGTAATTACACATGATGAAGATATTTTTGTAGCTCCTTATAAGTTAAGTTGCTTATTAATAAGTCGCATGCGTAAGGACCTCCCTCATACCCCACTCCGATCCCCTACCTCCCTCATACCACATGCCACACGTCGACGGGATTAAGACATGTTAAATGTTCCCCCGAGTTACTCGATGTATAAAATCTCGAAAAATGCTTTTCTAAAAAGTTAAGTTAATGCTATAAATTTTTTTATAAAAAAAAGCTAACTTATATACAACCTAGACCACATATGCTACACATAATATCTCACGTGTCTTAAACGACATTTGAACCCACAACCTTTTGATTCTTAGGCCACGACTCGTGTCCGCTAGATCAAAGACCTTGTGTTATAATAACACCCTCCATAAGACCATATTTTAAATGCCAGCTATTTATTGAAATCTGCGGTATAAAATTTATCTGGATCGACCGGAACCAACCTATTTCAAGTTTCAACACCCGACCTAAATTATCTGTGTAGACCGGTCATCTGACCACAACCACGACCACTTTGACAACTCTCCTTTCATTTGCAACAAAAATAGTCATTAATTTTACCATGTAAAATGCACAAGCCTGCCGCCAGCCAGTAAACTAGCTATCCAGCTTATTTATAGACATTCAGTAATGGTGCTGCTTCAAACACAGCTTGATCAAACAACATTTAAAAAAAAAACAATTCTTGTGTATATTATAGTATAACCTTACCAAAACACTCTTTTATCTTTTGATGTATAAATATGCGGGTTAAGAGCTAGCCCCAAAAACACGAATCCGCTGTTCAATAGCAACACGACAGATTGGGCATGTTGCCTTTCCCTTGGTCCCATTCCCATACTCATCGTTGCAAGTAGCACAAAGAACTTCATGAGCACAAGGCAAGAAAACAACAGAAACTTCATCTTTCAAACAGATTATGCATTCACGACTGACCCCGCCTTCTTTCTCATCAAGATCATCAAGGTTGTCTAGTTCATGAAGCATCCTTGCGATTGTTGGGCCGGACTCGGTTGCCGACAGATTACTCGACTGCTTATCTGAATTGGGTGACATTTTGAGGCGGGAAAGTTCTTGTTCAAGTCGTTGGAGATCATCTTTGTGGCGTTGAAAGTCTAGTTCTATTTTGGACCGTAAAGCTTCGTGTTTTCTTTTGTTATTAGCCTCTGCTGCTTCTTTAAGTCGCCTTTCTTCTTCGACTCGTGTAACAGCATGCTCTTTAGCTTTCTGTTCCTGTTTCCACTTTGCCTATTATGTGGGATTCAAACAATTAGTGATTCGAGCTTTTTGTAAGGTAATGTATCGCCCATAATAAGCCACTGCATTTTTAGGTTTTCTTTTCTTTAACATGCTCTTCATATATATCGGTGCTAAAGTAAGCATGTCTAACTTTAACACATTAACTACTAGAATCATGTACCCTTTAGACGGCAAAGTGCATACATGTCATCTTATACTTGGACTAAAAGGTAGGCCTTTCTTTGGTAATGTTTGATTCTTCGAAAATTTATTGCAATCGTAAAATAATCTAATCCTCTTAAACTGTAACAAATTATCCGAGCAGAAGTAAACAGAAAAATAAAACAGGTCATTTAACCATATGCTTTAGCGTTACACTAGCATTTTTGGTTTTCCTTTTTTACCTTTATTTCTTAAAAGGTAACAGGCTTAAAAATTCTGTTTGACGGTGAAAAATCAATATTACAAAATTCTAAACTAGCTTTTGATACCAAAAAGACGACTGTAAGGAAGATATTGATTATCGTCCACTTTTCCCAATTTTAAAAAAATATAACATTAAAACAAGAAACCAAAATGTTGCTTATCGAGAAGAACTTTCTCATGATACAGTCAAACAGATTTGACCTCAAGGGAAAACACTCAGCAATTTATCCACCAGCAAGTTCGTCCACCATCTGAGTAAACTGTAGGATAAAACTCATATAAACTAGGTTCCTTAAGGTAGTGTCTGCAAAGGTTTGCTATTGAATCCAAATTTTCCTCAAGGTTCCTTGATGTCGTTTCCTCAGCAGTGCTAGTAATTACTGTCGATGTTCGTATCTATACTATAAAGCATGGATATCAGTATATCACCACTCCAAACCTAAACCCCAACCACCATATTTACGACCGAGAAATGAAAGATTCCCAACCATTCATTCAAGGCCAAAATGCAATCTAGCTGAATTTGGTTAAATCTTCTAATACCCTCCCTGAGCTATGATTATGAAAGGTGCAACATGGTAACCAAAACATGGAAAACACGATTTGCTACTACCCTGATTCAATTAACTCAATAACTAATTATTCTTTGATACTAAAAAATTAATTTAGTAAAATCCATGGTACCATAAATTTAGGGTAATAAATTATTTTTTCATAAAGATTTTTCTTACTTAATAAAAAAATATTATAGTTAATTTATGGTAATTAAGATATCATAAAAATATAATTAATGTACAACTTTAAACATATATACATTATATGTTAGATTTGTATCAAATTATCGTTAAATTTATTTTAATGATCATGTGTGAGCGTATGGCTCTTTGTAGATTTAATTTTAGCATATGTGTATGGAACGTATAGGTATAGGTAGTTGAATAGATACCAACAATTTTATATTATGGTTTTTAAAAAAAGACTTATGCTAATATTTCTTAAGTCAAAATTTATCTTTTCAAGAAATTTTCCAAAAATCATATATTTTAGTTCGTGTTATTAACGTTGACATCAAAAGTAAAATAAAAATATGTAATATTATTTCATCTAATACATACATGCACAAAATAAACTTACAACGAACAACATACATTTTAGTATCACAAAAAAATTGACTAAAAAAAATAATTTATGGTACTATAGACAGGGGCGGAACTATGTGTAGAGTATGGGGGGCGTTGCCCCCCACAAATTTCTTGCGGACACACAGAATATGTAGGAAAAAAGTTTAAATTATTAGAAATAATGCCCAGTGCCCCCAGCTAAATACTCTTAGTGCCCCCCATACTTTTTGAGATTACCAAAAATCAAAGTGCTTTAAAATGTTAAAACTCTTTTATGGAGTTTTTGTTTGCCGGAATAATGGAGAAGAAGGTCATGTAATTGAAAACTGGGAAAGTGGTACTTGGGTGAGTGGGGTTGGTTGGTGATAAGTGGTAAATTAATTATTTAATTATTTATATAGTACTTGAATGTGTTGTGGGGTACTTGGATGTTTATATATTTACCTATTGAGTTCAAGAAAATACATGCCTCTACCGATGCAATAAACAATCCAACTTTTTATTTAAGATAAACAAGCTAAAATTACAAAAAGACAAAAGTTTTTAATTATTATGTAACTATTTTTACTAAATTAATAAACCCTTTTATGAGTTAAACTTAATAGAGTACTTTTGTTTCTTTTAATCATGGAAGTAAAGCAACTTTGTTACATTTAATCACACATTCACACCCGACCCGACTTATTTCAAGTTATATAAAAAAAAATTGTTCGATTGCCCCCCTTGATCATATTTCCTGGGTCCGCCACTGACTATAGACATGACTGAAAAAAAGTTAGTATCCAAATAAATACTCATTTACTATGTAAATTTAGTGCAGGGTAGCAGCCAATCTTGGTTACCATGTTGCACCTTTCATAGTTTAGGGTACTAGATGACGCAACCAACCATGTTTAGTCTACCAAAATATATTTTCGCCTTCATTTTATCAACCCTTTATTTTAGAATGTAATAATACATTTACATTCCTAACTTCACTTGATTTTCTTTCGTCCAACCGTTACTTCAAACTTCAAACCTACCTTATAATTTTATATCACTTTTTACCCAATAAAAATATGACCAGAAACATAGCAAGCGTCAGCCAAATCCCGTTATCCACCACAAAAAAACGTCAATTTTAAAAAAAAAATATATCTTTGTAAGTTATTCGCCATCGTTGCTTAGCGCGGGTACAATGCTAGTACATATTAAAAATCATGTATATGAGTATATTCCCCACCCTAACTCATAACCACCAATTTTAAGACCAAGTAAAGAAGCAAAACCACTAATTTAATTTCAACTTTCCATTTTAAAATTTAAATCTACAATATACGCATTTAACTCAGAACACATTCCCAAACTCAATTAATAGTATTTTGACATTTTTATATCTAACCATCATTTCAAAGCTATCATATAATTCAATATTATTTCTTTTCACCAAAAACTGTCGCCGAAAAAAAAAAACATCAAAGATTATTTTTTACCAATACTTTGCGCGGGTACTAAGTTAGTAGTTTATTAATTGTTTATTGGCCTATCGCCAAAGGAACACTTATCTACTCTCACCAAAAATGCAATCTAGTCCTTAAAGTATTTTCTAAGTTTGTAAGGTTACAACAATGTTAGAACACGCGTATAATTCTAGACGTTCACATATGGTTTTCTTAACTAGGTTTGATTTCAAAGAACATATCAACTACGCATGTGAACAATGATGGGTGGCCACATGCTCTTTTATAGTTCAAAAAACCAACAAACAAACCCAAAACTGAGTATTGAGCAATAGCCAATAAGCATCCTTTAGAATCCAGATGAGCAATAGTTATGAACACAAATATAAAGATAACAATGACATCAATCTGAATTCAAGATATATAGTTACAAGACAAGGATCCATCAAGACACGAAATGAGAACAGACAAAACAGAAAACCATTAAAGAGATTTTAATACTTATATACTAAGATCATAAATTTTCCAAGTATGTCAGTGCTGAGCCGATTAAAAAACCTTACTAGGCTACCAGTCTAATTCAGAATGTTTTCAGCCAGTAGCAAAAATGGGAAATTCATCCGGTTATCAAATTTTGCTTTTACAAGATATTTGAACCGTAAATAAGTTCATTAAAACCTTCATCCACTAAAGCTGATTTATGTGGGTAACGCACAAGTATTAGCATATAAATTACTAGCGGTAAGGTTTAATTTTCTCATATTTATAGATCACACCTTACCTTGATGATAGTTAAAAGTTATTAATACAATAACATATACAGAAGAATAAGCAAATAAGAAACACATACCTCAGCCGTTTTTTTTGCTGCTTCAACTTGAACAATCTCTTCTTGCAACTCCGTGATCCTCCGCTTCTCCGCAGCAATATCATCCTGCAACTTAACTCTCTGCTTTTCCCAAGCCAATAGCCTCTTGAGATACTTCTTTTCTCTCCTTGCAACTTCCAAACACGTATTAACAGACTCCGAAGCACTTAACTTTGAAGCCTCCATTTCCGCTCTAATTTCAGCATTTTCAGTTTCTAAACGCCTAACCGCTGCATTTGCACGGTCAACTTGACCACTTGCTTTCCTCAAAGCAGTCTCCATCTCAGAAAGCTTTTTCATTGTCGGGTCGTCAACAGTTGACTTCCCTTGTTTCAAACGTTGCGTCTCCTCCCTTTCCATCCTTAACATCTTCAATTCCGTTAAATCATGACTCAGTTTTCTCGCAGCTTGCATTGCTTTTTGATGCGCCCATTCTTTCCGTTCCTTCACTTGTTTTTCTAAATCTTTAATTTGGTGCATTAAACTTAAGATCATCTCGTCCTTTTGATCCTCGGGTACATATTCCATATCTCCTTCAAGATTCATATCACGAAACTTACTCAACATCATATTAACAACTTCTTGATTCTTCACACTCTGAGCCTCCACAACTTTTTCACTACTCGTTTCAACAACATTCGACGAATGCGACGAATGCCCATTAGACAACGAGCTTGAACCAACTTGTGCATCTTTATTATTCGCTCTATACCCTGCAGCAAACATAGCTACATTCCTTTTCAAAAGCATCTTCATCGAAGGAGTAAGATTAAACCTCTTGGGACACTCAATCTCCCTACGCAAACTCATTTCAGAAGCAGCATACGACAAAAACCTATTCATAGGAAAATCCGCCGTCCCACCATTTCCAAACCCCCATCCACCATGAAACCGACACAAAGCAGGCGTCACACCAACCGAATCACCACCCACCTTCTCATTACTCCCACCATCACTCGCAACATCACTACTCCCATTCACATTCCCATTATTCCCATTAACGGGTATCTCCATCACGCTAGCCCGACCGACATGAAGCTCACTCATAAGCAAACACCACATAGCATCACCTTTACTCAAATGCGGCTTAATCTGTTGCAACAAACAAACCATACCCGCTAACGAATACTCTTCCAGCTCTCTCAAATCACTAAAAACATGCTCACTCTCCTCACCCTCACACCCGTTATTCAAATAGGCTAAACTATTATGCAAAATATTAGTCAAAACATCCATACCACCATAACAATGACCATTTCTTAAAATCGCTTTTAACGCGACATCCTCATCGTAACCTAAAGCAACAAGCTTTACAATAGCTTCATTATATAAAAATTCAAGATTTTTTAACAGGATTTCTTCTAATTGTTCTTCAGTACAATAACCCCAACCATTATTAGCAAAACCCATTTGGGAATTCTTATTATCTATTTGACGAGATCTTCTGTTTGGACGGATGTGTTTATCTCTAACAGTGCAACCCATTGAATTTTGTAAAGAAAACCTGCAAAAAAAGATATGGGTGTTAGTAAAGATTTGATTTTGGATGTAAAGATTGGTGCTTTATGATTACTTACAGATGGGATTTGAGTTTCTTGATGATCGGTTTGGTTGGTTGGTTGCAGAGAAGTGTAAAATGGAGATGTGTGATTTGGACCTTGATCATCAATGGGTGACCCGGATGAGAATGTTGTCGGATCATGGGTCTTGGACCTGACCGGTCCATGTCCGGGTCGGTCAGGTATGATCCGGTTTGTCGGTTTAGCCCGGTCCAACAAAGCATAATGGCCGGTTTTGCGTAAGACCGGACCGAGAACCGAATATAAGGAAAAGTGTGGGCCGAGGACCAGACCGAAATACGTTCGGTCGGTCAGATTTTTCGGTTCGATCTGGTCCACGATCTATTATGCTCAGTCCTAGTTCTTGAGTATCACTTAATGAAAGAAAGCAAAAGAAAACGAAGTGAAACAAAACGGGTATGAAAATTGCCTATGCAGAGACGACAAATCTATTAAAAATGACGGATTTTTATAAAGATCCGTTATTCCTTTGGATCCGTACCTTACGAATTCATATTCAAAGTTTCCTATTTAAGCCATTTTTTTGCGTATTATTTTTCTCATATTTTGCAAACATTTTTTTAGCATTTTTCTCATACATTCATATACATATCTTTTTAATCATTATCTTGTTTATATTCATTCAAGTGATCATCACAACTAATCCATTCTTGTAGCAACACAAGAACACAAGAAGTACTTTATGTTATTAGTTTTGTATTTGAAATCTTGTTGTGCTATCATATTTCAGTTACTATACTTCAAAGTTTATAAACATCACCTTACACCAAACGTAGAGAGTTAGGTTAATATTTTAGTCCTCAAAATATATAGTGAGAAAGGTTGATTCTATTAATGTTTGTAATTCCCCTTGACTCTCATTGATCAACATATACGGTATATATAAACATATACCAAACCGAAACATACAAAACCCTTATGGGCTAAAGCCTATCACAAATACAACTGAGCTAATGGGCTAACATATTCATTCGGCTAATACAGAGCGGGAGGCCTTCGAACGTTCAAACTGGATCTGAAATCAAGAAACAAAGCAGCAGGCAGGCCTTTAGTAAATATGTCGGCATACTGAAAACGAGAAGGGACATGAAGCACACAAACTTGTCCCGAAGCCACATAATCACGAACGAAATGAATATCAATCTCAATGTGTTTCGTACGTTGATGCTGAACCGGATTGATAGATAAATATACGGCACTAACGTTATCACAATAAACAATAGTAGCAGTAGACAAGTGGTGGTTAAGCTCACGTAGTAGATTTCGAATCCAAGCAGTCTCAGCCACCACATTAGCAACACCTCGATATTCGGCCTCAGCACTGGACCGAGACAAAGTCACCTGTCGTTTAGCAGACCAGGATAACAAATTGTCACCAAGAAAAACACAGTAACCGGAAGTAGACGTGGTGGCCCAGGCACACCGCCCAATCCGCATCTGTGTAAGCAGTAAGCTGAGCAGTAGAAGAAACATGCAGCTGAAGGCCATGATCAAGAGTACCACGAATATAGCGTAATATACGCTTCAAAGCATGAAAATGTGGATCACGTGGGTCATGCATATACAGACAGACCTGCTGAACCGCGTATGAAATATCTGGGCGCGTAAAGGTAAGATACTGAAGGGCACCAGATAAGCTCTGATATAAGGTGAGATCATCAAAGGGTGTACCATCAGGTCCAAGCTTGGACTCTATATCAACAGGAGTGCGACATGGATTACATTTCTGCATATGAGCTCTCTCAAGAATTTCTTCACAAACTTGGTGCGATAAAACATACCAGATGCTGTGCGAGTAGCAGAAACACCAAGAAAATAATTAAGAGAGCCAAGATCCGTCATTGAAAACTCACCATGAAGAAGCAGTGATAACAGCTGTAAAATTGATGAAGAAGCAGTCAATATAATATCATCCACATACAGTAACAAGTAGGCCGTGTCAGATCCACGACGAAACACGAAAAGCGACGCATCAGTTTTGCTCTGCTGAAAACCAATGCGAGTAATAAATCCTGCAAACCGCTGAAACCAAGCTCTAGGGGCTTGCTTAAGCCCATACAGTGATCTCTGCAAATGACAAACATAATCTGGGTGAGCAGGATCTACAAACCCAGGCGGCTGATGCATATAGACTGTCTCCGATAAGTGACCGTGAAGAAAAGCATTCTTCACGTCAAGCTGATGAATAGGCCAATCACGAGACACTGCTAGACTATGTATAGTGTGAATAGTAGCGGGTTTAACCACTGGACTAAAAGTCTCATCACAATCAATCCCCTGCTGCTGACTACGACCATTTGCAACAAGTCGCTCCTTATACCTGCTTAAAGAACCAGCTGCATGAAACTTATGCCTGAAAAACCACATAGAACGAACAATATTCACATTAGCACGACGGGGCACAAGCACCCACGTTCCGTTAGTAATTAAAGCATTATATTCATCTAACCCATAGCTTGCTTCCACTGAGGATCACGAAGAGCATGAATATGAGAACGTGGAATTGGAGACACAGTAGTAACATGACAATTCATACGCTCTAGAGGTTTAGAAATGTCGGCTTTAGCACGTGTGACCATAGGGTGAGTGTTGGTGTAATTAGGCGGCGGTATGGGTTGTACTGGAGTGGTCATAGGTGTTTGAGGATCGGGTTGAGGAGTGGGTAAGGGTTGTGTAGTGGGTGGCGAAGTGAGTGTGTGTTGGGTAGTGGGCAGCGTGGTAGGCTGAATGGGAGTGGACTGGATTATGGGCTCATTAAGATCCGTTTCTGTTGGGTCAGGATTTGGCGGATCGATTATGAGTGCCTCATTGCCCACAACAGTGATGGGACGAATGGGTAATGGTATAGTGTTTGTAGTATTCAAAAAATCATAATGTGGAGATGTGTATTGGTGTAGTGATGCAAAGGGAAATACATCCTCATCAAAGCGAACAAGACGGGAAAGGATTATTTTGTTTGAGGATAGGTCAAGACACCTAAAACCACGGCGATTGGCGGGGTAACCAAAACACAGCGTGGATCGTGGTTGAAGTTTATGTGCAACGGTAATATATGGATAACAGAGGCACCCGAATACACGTAAATTGTCATAAGATGGGGAACGGTTATAAAGTTTAGTAAATGGGACCTCATTTTGGATGGCAGTGGATAGAAGGATGTTTAAGAGATAAGCAGCCATGTTAAGTGCTTCCACCCAATAGGAGGGAGGTATGCTAGCTTGAAAGAGCAAAGTTCGTATGAGGTTGTTTATAGTGCGTAACATGCGTTCAGACTTGCCATTTTGTTAGGATGTGTGCGGGCAAGAAAACCGAAATTGAATGCCGGTTGTGCAAAATAAATCATGAAAGTTGTTGTTGTCATATTCACCCCCATGATCACACTGTAAAGCCTTTATATCTACACCGAATTGTTTGTTTACAAAAGCACGAAAAATACTAAATTTATCATACAAGTCAGACTTTTTATGCAACGGATAAACCCAAACAAAATGCGAGAAATGATCCCAAAAAAAGCATAATATTTAATACCACTCTCACTCGGAATAGGAGATGTCCATAAATCCGATTGGACAATGTCAAAAATAGATGCAACCTTCGACTCCGAAGTATAAAAGGGAAGCTTTATTTGTTTTCCTAATTGACACGCATGACACAAAGCGGACAACGATTTATTACACATGAAATGAAATTACTAGACTCCAAACGACGAAGCACATCTTCTTTGGGGTGCAGAGATCTGTGCGTAATAGTATGGTGAGCAACAAAGCAAAGGAGGATGCATGGATGACATTTGCGTAAACGGGTAAAGATCGCCCGTGCTATCAAACGGAGAAGAATTATATGCGTCTGGTAATCCTTCACAGAAAAACCATAAGCGTCAAACTTAACAGAAACGTCATTATCACGTGTAAATTTATGAACAAAAATCAAATTTTTAATTATGTGCGGGGTGACACGAATTTGATTTAGTTGTAATGGTTTAGAGGAAGTGTACAATAAGCTATGTCCAATATGTGTGACCGGTATAGATGCGCCTTTTCCCACATACACAAATGGATAAATGCTATAATTACTAACAGAAGTAAGGATACCTGTGTTGTCGGCCAAGTGGGAGGAAGCACCGGTGTCCATGTTCCAAGCGGGATCGGGAAGTTTCATCGTCTGAAAGGCTTGAGGTAGCATAGTAGCCTGAGTCGGAGGAGCACTCGGAATTGTGTAAGCATACTGCCCGGGATAAAACATAGTACCAGATTGTACCGGGTATTGGGCCTGAGTACCCAAATGTGGCTGAACCGGAGTATGGGCCTGTCGAGGAACCTGTGTAGCAAGATGGGCCTGTTGTGGCAAACCATGGCCCATAACAGAATATGGCAAATTGGGCTGAAACAAATTAGACTGTTGTTGCATGGGATATATACCAGGTTATGTAAAAAGATACGAATTAACAAATTACATCCCACTCATTCCAAAAAACGAATGAGGTACGACTGGTGCTTGTACTGTGGCCTGAACCTTAGATGACTGCTCGCGATTAGGTTATTGAGAAGCTCGAACCGTGGAGGACCCTTGAGACTTGCTAGGCGAGCTCGTTCCACTGTTAGTTGACCGAGACCGAGAAGATTGATCACCATGTATAAAATTGCAACGCGATCCATATGTACACGAACCCCTCTGAAAATTACGGCACAATTCACCTCTTGAATTCTGCATATTACCGAGACTAATTCGAAGGTGGTTGTCCAGCACTGTTGGCGAAAGAAGAGTTGAGATGAGCCGAAGATAAGGCGTGAGTGAGTTGTGCCATATCACTTTCTTCCAAAAGAATCATAGTCCGTACTTGTTCAAATGTGGAGAGAGGCTCTTTATGGCGTATATCTGAACAAGTTAAAACCTTGCACGTAGACCATTAATGGTGTAGGTAACGAGGCTCGAGTCACTCACCTTAGATTCGAGATTAGCAAGACGATCAACTTTCGACTTGACTTCTTGAAAGTAATCTGTAACTGACATATTACCGATGACCATGCTATGTATCTCGTTATCATGTTGTATGATTGATAACATCAAATTACCCTGAATATTAAGTATCAATTTCCCCCGATAATGTTTGTAATTTATATCATTTATATGGATTTACGCTTGTTTTCCATTATATTCCACTTTCAGGTAAATTACGAGCATTGGAGCTAAAGAGACGTGGAATTGGAGAATTATTAAAGATTTATCATAGTATGTTCACTTTGAAGAAGTTACGGCATAACTCATATCTCACATTACGCCGTAACTAAAGCGTGACTCAGAAAGCCAACTTATCAAAAGATTACGGCGTAACTCTCCCAAAAGATTACGACGTAACTATATTAGGTCAAATGAGGTTCTGGCACGGCGATAATTACGCCGTAACTCGTGCATATTTCTGGTAACCAAGAATTATTGAAGATACGTAACCACTTCTAAGGTTACGCCGTAACAAGTCTAGTGCAATTTCTGAAGAATTAGATGATTACGGTAACTATTTTATTAGTTACCCGTAAAACAAGATCTAGCCTATAAATACCCCGATTTCCAGCATTTCAAATCATCCCATTTCACACACCACAACAAAGAACGTGGGAAGAAGCCAAAGGCAGGTCTAGAGGAGCATACGGAGCTATCTCCAAGGGATAAATCAATCCCCCACGATAAGCATTAGCATTTTATCTTTTCTTTACTTTCGATTCATGTATTTTGTAACATTAAATATTGAATTGATTTGTATGGTTAATATGAGCGGCTAAGCACCTCTTGGTCTTGGCCTAGTTATGATTCCTTAATTGTTTTGTTTGAGTTTATATTACTTCCGTATAATTATTTCTAAGTGTATGCATGCATAGTTTATTGGTAGCTACCCTTGTTTGGTAATTTTGAATGGCGTAGAGGCTAGTTGCTTAGGAGATATGACCAACCTGACCCTAAGTGAGTAGATGGGAAGAAAGGGTAAGATATAATCAACTGACGACCCTTTCTACTTGTGCGATTTGACCAACTGATCACCTACCGTTTGGATGAACTTAGAATTAGGGGTGAGTGTCTGAGATGCTAGTGCCCGGGCACTCACTATTATAAGTCTAGCATGTAGCGGAACTTAATGACTCGGCATAGGGGACCAGGAACTACTGGACTTATGAGGGACACGACTTCTCCAGTGGTGGCATCTTTCTGCGATAGGTTAGGGTGACTTGACCAAATGTTGTCCTCTCGACTTTGACCCCACCTAAAGTAATTGGAAGTAATTAGACGTAGACATTACTAGCTAGGATGAATAACTAGGTTAGCACCACTCTCATCTATTTGATCTCATCTTTGCCTTTATTTGCGTTAGTAGTTAATCAGTTAATTAATTAAATCGTCTTAAAATCTGTGACACCTAGACTTAGTATTAATCCAACACACATAGCTCTTGGGACCACCTCGGTTTTATCGAATACTACACTACGATGGGTTGCTTGCCCGTTAGTGCATTAGGATGACCATAGGTATAACGAGACATTATAAATATTAAAACCTGTGATGAAACACATCAAGTTCTTGGCCGTTCGCTGAGGTATATTAGGATTTTTATTAAGTCTTTAGTTTTATTCACGATATTATGTCTCTCACCATGAATGATTATCTCACCACCTCTAAAAGTAAAGGGAATCAACTTTCCGCTCTTGAAGAAAATGTAAAATTCGAGTTCGGGGACTATGTCTAGAAGAACTAAAAAGATCTTTTATAAGGACAAGGATGAAGAAGCACACGAACACATCGCAAAAAGTATGTGAGATCGTCGATATGTTCCACTTTTGGGGTCCGAGACCATGTTATGATGAGGCATTTCCTTTTTACCTCAAAGGAAGAGCTAGAGATTGGTTGAAGAAACTACCATCACGGATCTATCACAACATGGAATGCATTTAAAAGCCTTTCTTAAGGAATACCGAACCCCCAAAAAATTCTCCAGCAAGTTGATGAAATTAGGAGGTTAAGACAATTCAATGATGAACCACTATTTACAACTTGGGAAAGATTCAAGGAAGCCATCCTCAAGTGCCCTGAGCATAAACTCAACAAGCACGAGCAACTGCAAATATTTTACAACGGGTTGAATATCAAAACTCGGCAATTATTAGACTCAAAAGAACCTATCCCCTTAATGACTGCTGATAAAGGATGGACAAAAGTTGAAGAAGTGGCTCTCCACTCTTTGTCTTGGAATAAAGATTGGAATGAAGACTAAATCGAGCTACTATCGGTAATCAAGAATTTGGAGGAATTTGAAGTAGATATGCAATCCCTTACTGAAGAAGTAAAAATGGTTAAATACAAGTTCGATAAACCTATTGATGGAAGAGTAACGGATCTCGAAAAGGCTGTGAAAAATCTTGTTAAGGAATCCAGAGAAAAGCGAAGAAGCGAAAAATTGGTATGGAATATCAAGCGAGATTACGACCATGTACTAAGAACTCAAGCAGCTGCTATAAGAAGACTAGAAAATCAAGTCGGAAAGCTCGCAGAATCTGTCAGAATGAGAGATGAAGGGTGTTGATACAAAAATTGGGCGTTCCTTGTTTGGACTCCGTTTCTCGATGCTTGAGACCTGCGCACTAAGTAAACAGAAAACACCGTTAGGCTTATCTTATCATGGGATTGTCTCCTGCGATTATCCTCCGGCGTGAGAGTAAGTAATCAGTTTTAGGGTTAATGGAGAGTTAGGGTTTTAGATTGTACCTTTAATGAGAGCTGAAATACCCTTTATATACACACGGAATCCTTGTTGGTTTCGTGTTCCTCAAGCTTCGGCGTATCCCGCCTAAGTCGGTTATCGGATGCTTATCTCCCAAGATAGGAGACATCCGATATTGTTAGCTGATGACGTACCCTCCGATCATGTCGAAGGACACCCCTTCGGCCTCAGTCGAAATTGCATTACGAAGACCCAAGTCTTTCTTCATAAGTCATTGGTGGCGTAAAACCATTCATCATTGACATGGTTACCGGTTGGAATTCGCCAACCGAAAGCATGCCCCGGTGTCTTCGCGAAGATGCCAAGACAAAGAACCTTGACTTGGTCTTCCCCGTTCCCACTATGTCCCTAGCTTCCCGCCAAGTCCGATATAGTGGGGATGAAGCCTAGCGATTACCACAAATCGGGGGCGCCCCATGATCTCTAAACGTGTGCTAACACTCTCCAAACTATTTCATCACTATAAATAGGTTGGACGAGTCATTTCAATGGTATGTTCACTCAACACATTATTTCACATACATCATATTATCTACAACTCATATCACATACTTATTCACAGCAGGAGGTGGTTCGCAGGGGCCAACCTGCTTGATCATAACGAAGTGTCTACTATTTCTAACATTGCTTGATTGGCTACAAGTTTGGCGCAAGCATATCACCCCTCATACCCTTCGATCACCATCGAAGGCCGGTCGTCACAATTATTGTACAATGTTTGGCCATCCGTGGAACCCGCTACTATTGGTCTCGTTATTGCAAACTTACACCCAGTCAATCATCCTCACTAGTTTTACGGCATGAATCAAGGAAGAGAAGATACACCCCTCGAGTTTCTCGAATATAACACCAATCCCGGTCAATGATCCTAACAACCTTCCCAATAACGCATCCACTTTTACCACCGCGATCACTGAAATAACTCCCAACAACCAGCGCTTCAACCTCGGCCAACCGAACGCAGTAATTAGCCCGGCGTTTGTCGAAGCTAACATGAAGCCTTAGAATCTTTACTTGAGGCTAGAAGAAGCGAGCTTCCGGAATGTGGAGATGCGTGAGGGAGTTAGAATACTCAGCGGCGAGTATGACGAAGGTTGGAAATGGAGGCTAGGCCCTTGGCTCCTGGGGCTACAAGCAATTATAGGGTCTCCGCGAGAGTCGAAGGCGAGGTGGAAGGTCGGTTGGTTTTGAAGACGTTCGAAGAGAGCTCGATAGACGGGAAGGTACGATAGAAGGCTCCAATGGAAGAGTCAGGGATACTTTCACGAGGAGGTTAATTTACCACCACTTTTGGCGGCCTTGCAGGAAGAAGCGAGGCAAGGGTTACATTGCGGCCTTCTCACTTTATGCGGCGTAGAAGGCAATCCATCTCAAATGAATGGGGGAGGAAATCTTCCTCCTCATGAATGCAGAAGTGGGTCATGCATGTTGCTTGTCACATGTTTTCATACACCCTCTGAGACTCTGCTCGTATATGGTGGAACAGGCGAGAAACGAGGTAGCATTGTGAATTTGGATGATCTGAGGCCAAGTTGGATCACATTTGACCAGCAGAGAAAAAGTTTACAAGAGCACCTAACGATTATTGTACAACATCAGCAGAGGGAAAATAGAGAGCACAGAGCTTTCATCACGGATACAAATGACCGCGTTACGGATAATGGGCTGCATGAGGACGGCGCATCGGGTTTAGATGCATGGCCTACTGAAACAGTTTGGTTAATTCCTCTCCACTGATCTCCCGCAACCTATAAGGGTTTTGGTGGAAAAGGCTTACGGATCGAGCAAAAGAAGTGTCTACCAATGGGGCTCGATTGAAAATAAAAAGAAAGTCAGCAAAACCACGAAAGCATCCTTCGTGGGAGATCGAAACAAACACAAAGCGAGGCGAGTTTACACCATACCAGAAAAACATCAACCATGGGCTTTTGGCTAATCTGTCCAAATCTCCAAGGGAGATACTTGCTCTTAGAAAAAGGCTGAAAGGCCTTTGATCCTCCTCCCCAGCTTAGCAAACAGGGTGAGCCCAGAGATACTTCAAATTACGCTACTTCCATGGCGATTACGGACCGACACCAACAAACTGCAGAGAGCTCAAGAAGCAGATAGAAGAGGCGTGAAGTCCATTGGCCACGGGACACTTAGTAAAGGGTATAAAGAAGGTAGACAAAAGCACCGACACAGTTGGGAAAAGATACCACACCTGGGAAGCACCCATCTCATGGTATAAGAAGGTTACGGTTTAAAGAGGAAAGAAAAATAGAGGAGTCTTGTGCGAGTAGGAGATGTCACTTTTCCTTCACTCACTTTGGGAAAGTTCTTTCAAATGACCCGTGGTCATCAAGGTCTTGATCTCCAACAGAGAAGTATGAGGCTACCTTGACTAGCGGTAGCTCTGCTTTGAGTTATCTGACGATGTTTTCTAAAGCTCAGCCGATAAGGTGAAAGAGTAGATTCAAAGGTACCCTTAGTGGGGTTCTCGAGGAACACTCATGGCCCTTGGGAGAAGTCCCTCTAGAGGTCGTCGGAGGAAAGGAAGGCTAAAAAGAACGAAACTTCACAGTTTTCACGATCATAAGGTGGAATCTCCTACAACCTATTGATAGGGAGAACTGACATCACAGAAGATGGGCATCATTGTCTCAACCATACATGCCGCGATTAAATTCCAAACACCTTTCAGCATTGGAGCGGTTTCTCGGCTATAAGGTGAAGGAGCCTCTGGCAGTGAGCAAAAGGATCAAACAGGGTTTGAATCTTGAAGGATGTTCTCAGTTGTTCTATGACTGAAGAACGCATTGTGGTAAATGATCTCTATCCGTCAGACGGTGGTAATCGGAAGCAGCTCCCAACCTCCTTTAAGCAGTGGAAAAGGTACTGCGTGCTAACGTAAATGCTTCGCATGGACCACAATGCGACATGACGGGGGTCCCGAACTCGCCATAGACGGAAGCCCTTCTGGCTGAACCACAAATGTGAAGTTCAAACATATTGAACCCATCAAACAAAAGCGTCGAAGCCTTGCTCCTGAAAGAAATGCGCTGCATGCAAAAGAAGTGGATGAGCTTCGTAGCAGCAGGCATACTCGAGAGGTGAAGTATCAAACTTGGGTGGCCATAGGTGATGGTCGAAGCATGATGAAGGATGGAGAATGCGTAGACTTCACGGATATTAACAAAGCTTGCGAAGGATTGCTACCCTCTGCCAGGTCGATTGGAAGGTGGAATCCAGTGGTTTTGGCTAAGTGTTTCCTAGACGCTTATAAAGGTTACCATCATATACAAATGGGAAGAAGCGAAGAAAGCAGCCTTTTGAAAGAGTTTGGTTATAAAAAGATGCCTTTGGTTTGAAAAATCACGGAGGTGCCACCTACCAGCGATTAGTGGACAAAGCCCTTCCACCAGAGATAGGTAGGAATCTGGAGGCATCATTAGATGATATGGTCATCAAGAGCAATCGGGAGGAGGACATGCTCTCAGACATCAAAGCCGACCCGGCCGGCTCCATCAATATGAAGTTAAATCCCAAGAAATGCCATTCGGTGTGGAAGAAGGACAATTCTTGGGGTATCTGATATCACCAAGCAAGGTATTAAGGCTAATCAGCTTCGAAGGTTAAAGCCATCACGATTTTGCGGCCTCCTAAGTCCTAAAGGAAGTGCAAAGTGAATGGAAAGCTAAGCCACCAATGATTCTTGTCGAGAATGCGAGGCAGTCTTTGCGTTCTTCAAAACACTCAAAGGATGCACAAGGCGAAGCGTTCCGGTGGGTGCTGGGCGCGGCGGCCTTCAAAAGTTAAAAGGAATTTCATGGCTATTCTACCTCACATTAGCATTTGATCAAAGCGAGAAGTGTTGTTCATAATATACGGCCTCCCGAAAGCATATTATTTTGTATTGGCGAAGAGGAGAAGAAGCAAATCCTATCTTCGCCGTTGCTCGAGGGGTTCTCTGAGGGGTGAGCTAAATTATCCGGCATTGGAGAAGCTTATTTGGCCTTGATCCATTTAGCGGCCTTCCGAAGGTACTTCCAAAGCTCACCCCTTAACGTGCTAGCGACAAACCAATTAAGCGGATACTTCCGAAGCAAGAAATCGGAAGGATGACTAAATGGGCTATCGAGCTAGGAGAACATGTATTGGTACGAAGAATGAAACTTCGGTCCAAAAGGGCAAATATTGGCAGTGTTGGATATTGGATTTCACAACACATCAAACCATTAACACAAAGTAGGTATAAGTGGAATTCTAGAAAGAGAAAGTTAGAGGTTTAGGGAACTTAGTGAGAGAAAGTGAAAGATATTATTATGAGCTCCAACTCTCTACCTTGGGAGGTAGAGTATTTATAGTCTTACATAAATGCGCCACACAGGAACGTGGATCGGGCATACGATGGGTAAAGACCCGTCCGTCCTCCACGGTGTTACTTAACTAAATACTACTTAACTAAATATAACTATGACTACGAGCTTTCTAACGATTACATATACTTGAGGTGACCGACTCTTTAATAGCTGGAATTTCTAATTCCTAACAATCTCCCCCTAAGGAGGTCACCTCAAACATATACTAAAATGACATTGAATACAATCGGATATTACATTAACAATTGATCTTGCATTCTTGATGTAGTACTTTGCTCGGAAGCTCGTAGTCATTGATTCCACTCATTGCATGTTTGGTTAATCCAAGTGGAGGTCTTTTCTTGATCCATTGATAATAATGTTGAGCCAGCTTTTGAGATCATCATCTAATAGAAAATCTCGGATACATCCATTGTGGTGTTGGTATTATGTGATGTTGTGACTTTCGGACCGACATGCTCACATTCGGGATCATGATATCTTCTCATCGAGTAGCGGAAATTCGTTGATTCATGATATTGGCAGCGAGAAGCATGGAGTGAAAATATCGAGTCATTGATGCACTAATCATGATTTCTTTGATATGAATGTGTTGTGTGAGCATGCGGCTATGGATTGACCGCTTCATTGATCGGTACAAGCGTCGGGGTGTACACATAAAGACAGTTAGCAATAAAGCGCCGCGAAAGTGTCTTTGATCACTTTCGATGAATTGAGGTACCGCGCCCACGGTTCCCGTTGATCGGTACAAAAGTCTTTTGTGATCGGTATAATTAAGAATTTCCTTGACGGTTTTGCGACGCTCTAGCTTTCTCAAACCGGACGTCTCAAAGAAGACAACAGGTGAGTGAACCAGGCGAATTCGTCCACGATTGATGAAAAGATATTGGAAAAACAATCGTGTATTGCTCAATAGAAATTGTTTTTGCAATATACCGAAGGTTTTAATGAAAATCAATTATCAATCATAAAACACCTTTTGATTTGAAAAATTAGTACACGGTCGACGTGCTAATGAAAAGAGTTTTAAAGCACAAAGACCGGTTTTCAAAGGTATCCGTCAATCCATAACTTTGAACCGGATTGATTCAAAAGATTGAATCGCCCCATTGTTTCTGTTCGGTTGTCACATGGTTGATCTGTATAATAGATCTCACATGCCACCTACCAGGAGCTTGTTAGATGTTGGCTCGAGAAGGCTTTCCATCTTCATTGTGAATATGTTTGCATATCACTCGGATGTTCTAGCAATACCACAAGGATAATGCGTAGGACTCAAGATATAATCTCTCTTTCCACATTGTGTGAAACAGAGAGTCTTCATTGAAAGTGTCCTAATGAGATTTATTGATGATCTCGTGGCTCTAGACTCAATTTGTGCATATTTGGATCCTATATCGGAGACTGGGGAGAGGGTCTCCTCCTTCAATATCAACAATCTCTAAGAGAAAGTCGATAGATAATGTCGGTTCCGCGTGAGAATGAAACAAGTCCTTTTAAGAGGAACTTGAGTGGTTTGGAAAGTTGAAGTGCGGTGCGTCACTTGGTCCATGACGTCTTGTCTTCAATACCGATGTTACCATCAGTAGCATATGAATTGAACCGGTTTACGCCTAAGGTTGAATAATTGGAGGGCTATTTGTTTTCACCCTTTTCTCATTCAATTCTTTTTCATTCTTCAACCCCTTAGTGCTTACGAGACTTCATAGCTAGAACCTTGTTGGGTTTATTCCATACTAGCTCGGTCTCAGTCACACTCTTCCCATATGTCAATTTTCTCCTTTTATCATCATACCTAAGAACTCTACACTAACTAGTGGATAGTCCACAGGTAGATCCCTCCGGATCTGGCGGATCATGGGAACACATACCTAACCTTATCATCCTTATATCACCATACATAATGTAAAGTTGGTCGGTCTTTTGGTATTGTTCATCTGCCATAGGAACCAATTGAAAACCATTTGAAAATCAATCCGGATACTTATGATATTTTATCAAAGCATTTTGTACCTGAATTGTTTTTGATATTTTTTAGAAGAACTCCCCTCAACATGTGAATCAAGTATTTGAAATAGTTTTCCACACGGAGGCAAGAGAAAGAATTAACTTCTTTGATTACCATTTTCTAAAAATATCAACATCACTTCTCTAATCGAATCAAGTAGATAAAGCATTTTGGGGAAGGATGAGGTTTTCATGATTTTGCTCCCCTCAATATGTGCCTCGAGATTTGAAAAGAGTTTTGCACATACTAGAGGAACCTGCACATGAGATAAGTGATCACGTTTCAAATCATAGGTTTAAGATAGATGCTCCCCTCAACATGTGCATGGAAAATTTGAAATCGTTTGTCACATGTGGGAAGGCAACATGTACATCCTTATAAAACCATCAGTTTAAAATCAATTTAAATCACAACTTCTCCCCTGATCACAATTATCAAATCATTTGAGATTTGTGATCTCTTATAGATTTAAATTGATTTTGAAAGCTTTTAAGGAGAATTGTGACTTGATTATGAAAGCGTTTTAGCGATAAGGATGGATTTTAAGACTTTTAAACTCCATTGATTAAAACATGCATGTATATCTTTTGAAAACAATTGAATGCCAAATAACTTTTTAATTTAATTGAAATCATTCTCCCCTCAATCAATGACATAGGTTGTTGATTGAGAGATAGATATTTTGACAAATAAGTCAGGATGATTATCAAAAATAGAGTGAGTTATTTTTCAAAGCATTAGTTTTCGGCGAGATAAATGTTTATAGAATCAGAGCATGGAATTTTGAAAACATGATAAAACATGGCTCTGTTCTTTCTTTAAAAAGGGTTATTGCACGAAAATGACAATAAACCATTGTTTCTCTTTCTCCCAAAAATATTTTTGATTTTTGATTTTTTAGATTGAACAACATCTAAAGTCCCGTGTCATTCTTTGAATGACAGCATAAAGATCGTAGATATTATCGAACCAGAAAAACATGACAAATGACAATATTTTTGAATTTTTATTTTTTGAATTTTTGATTTTTATGGATTTTGAATTTTATAATTTTCTATTTGATTTTGAAGTTTTATAATTTTGTATTTTGTTTTTGAATAGTATTTACAAGAGATAGATGAAGAAAGACCTTTACTCCTCGTCTTCCTCCCGAAGACGTTTGAGTGTTCACGGTTGAAGGCTTTTCCTGCCAAGTCGTGGAAGAATAAACTCAAAGCGTTCTCTTGGAAGAGCTTTGGTGAAGATGTCGCTAGCGATATTGAGACCTCACAAAATAGAGTTCCACCACACCTTTTTCCACTTGTTCCCTGATGAAATGATGTCGAATGTCGATATGCTTTGCTCTTGAGTGTTGCACGTTGTTGCATGAGAGCAATAGCACTTTATTATCACGATGCAGAGGGATTTTGTTGAATACAAAGCCATAGTCGGATAATTGAGATCTCATCCATAAGATTTGAGCACAACAAGATGACATGGCTATGTATTCAACCTCTGTAGAGGAAATAGAAGTACTCATTTGCTTCTTTGAAGACCAGCTCACAAGCTTATCACCCAAAAGGCACCTCGGATGTACCGACGGTATCTTGACATCTGCATGATCGGCATCTGCATAGGCCGTTAGTGACATACGGTGTCCCGGTACCAAGTCCCATGTTGATGGTTCCTTGGAGATACCGAAAGACCCGTTTAACTGCTTCAAGGTGCTTTTAGTAGGCTTAGCCTGGTATCTAGCACACATGCAAACAGCGAACAAGATATGCGGTCTACTAGCGGTGAGGTACATCAGGGACCCAATCATACTACGATATTTCGTTTGGTCAATCATGATCCATGAGTGGTCCTCATCTAGTTTGGTTCGATCAATCATGGGGGTGTCAACAGGGTCACTTGAATCAAATCCAAATTTCTTTAAAATCTCATTTGCATATTTAGATTGATTTATGAAAATGCCTCGGGACTTTGTGAAATTTGTAATCCCAAGAAAAATGACATTTGTCCCATCATTGACATTTGAAATTTTGAACTCATTTCATTTGAAAACGATCACATTCCATTGGGTCATTCGAGGCAAAAATAATATCATCAACATAAATTTGAACATGAGTTAAATGTTTGCTGACTTCTGGTGAACAATGTAGGATCAACTGCTCCTTTCTAAATCCGTTGATAGAAGAAACATTGACAACGTATCATACCATGCCCTTGGAGCTTGCTTTAAACCATAAAGAGCCTTCTTCAACGATAGCGTGAGTAGGATGCTCTTGATTCACAAATCCTTCGGGTTGGTGGCGTAGGCGACTTCTTTAAGATCTCCGTTCAGAAATGCCGTCTTCACATCCATCTGATAGACTACCATGTTCTTACTTCGCATTAGCCAAAACGATTCTAATTGCCTCGATTCGAGCAACAGGAGCAAAAGATTCTTCAAAGTCTATACCCTCCTCTTGGCGGTATCCTTTAGCAACTAATCGAGCCTTGTTCTTCAACACATCACCATGCTCATCAAGTTTCACTTTGAAGATCCATTTTAGAGCAATAATCATAGCACAATGGAGGCGGTACTAACTCCCATACATCAAGTCGATCAAACTCATGAATTTCATCTTGCATGGCATTGACCGGCTATCTTTTCATTCATGGCGGTTTTAACATCTTTTGGTTCGATCTTAGAGTGCGGGAGTTGAAGAAGCACCATAAGGCATCGGTTGCAAGTTGTTTCCGTGTGGATACTGGGGCGAGAGGGATTTCCAATGATGTTGTCTAATGGATGATCGTGAGTCCATTTTCGAGGTGTTCATGTGGTAGTTGTTGAGGGACTGAAGTAGCGAGTCGATGTCTCACGAAGAAGATGGTTGATGATTCGAGGAGCAAATATGTTTTCAAACGAAGCATCTTCAAGAGTAGCAAAGGGATTAACTTCATCATTGATGCCAGAAAACATTTCCATGATGTACATTTGAAGAATGATGATTTGTTGATGAGGCGAAGGATCGGCAGTGCTTCTTGACTTAAAGATATTGAGGCTGAAGATTGACTTCATTCACAGAATATGAGCATCCTCTATTGTAGGGATCAACACCTCATTAGTACTTGAATCATACAGTTCATCAAACATAGGATCAAACAATTTCTTTAAATCATCTTAAGATGGAGGTACATATGGAGTTTCTTGAGAAGAGTTTGGAACAAGGGATGAACCAATGGGATGATTTTGAAGTCTGGTCTGAGCTGGATGTCGAGGAGCCATTTGACGTCGACTCATCAAGCGTAGCGTGAATTGTTTCCATGATATTTTGGGTTCTTTTTTTATAGATTCGGTATCCCTTTTTGTTTGGTGCATATCCTACAAATACTCAATGTCACTTTAGCCCTAAGTTTCCCTAAGTCTTGACCCTCATTAGTTGGATAACACAATGCACCAAACACACGAAGGAAAGAGAGATTAGGTTTTCTTTTGTGGACAAGTTCATATGGTGTCTTTCCATGAACGAGTGTGAATGGGAGCGATTTTGTGTGTAGAATGCAGTGGCAATAGCTTCAGCCCAGAGAAACATTGGAACTTTTGAGTAAATCAACATTGTTCTAGCGGCTTCTACAAGAGTTCGATTTCGTCTTTCAACTACCGTTCGTTGAGGAGTTCGTGAAACACTTCTTTGATGGCTGATTCCAATGCTTTCATAGAATTCACTAAGTTGTTTGTTAACAAACTTCGGTTCATTGTCTGTCGGATAATTCGGCGGTTTTGTTAAGTCGAACCTGCAGTTGTTTGATGAGTTTGATGATGATATCAAGAGTTTCATCCTTTGTCCTTAAGAACTTGACCCAGGTGAATCTAGAGTAATCATCAACTATAACTAACACATATTTCTTCCCAAAGATATTATGCACTCTCATTGGTCCACATAAATCCATATGAATTGTATGAAGAACTTCTGTGCCAGAGTTAGTAGGTTTGGGTTTATGGGCATACTTCTTGCTTTTTCCCAATTGACATCCTGAACAAAGATGATCCTTTTCATACTTTAGTCTAGGTAAACCTACAACTAAGTCCTTTACGGAGAGATCATTGATGGTGTCGAAGTTCAAGTGATTGAGACGTCGATGCCATAACCATGACTTTGTTTTGAAGCCTTTGACAGCAAGCAAATTGGAGAAGACTTCATCATATCTTCGATAGAGATGGTGTAAAGATTTGAACCACGAGTTCCTTTTAAAAGTTCCTTACCATCAAGTTCTCTAACAAAACAAGTATGTTTTTTAGAAGGCTACTTCTAGATCGAGAATCACGAGAATTGACCAGCAGAGATTATGACCAAGATCTTCCACATAGTATACTCTAGAGATAACACTATCACCAACAACATAATCACCATAACCCATAATTGCACCGAAATGATCATTACCAAATCTACTGTCCAGATGAATTTGCTCACGAAGTTCATGAGCGCAGGTCTCCGGTCATATGCTTGGAACGACTGAGTCCAGTACCACGAGCGATTTGAACGATCTGCGGTTGAACACGACAAGAATGGATAACTGGATAATGGGGATCCCCATGCAAGAATGGGTTCCACTTGGTTAGTAACGATGGTGGAACACCCACATCGAAATAGAAACATCCATATCAGTAGAAGCAATGGAATCATTGGGAATAGATGCAATCTTTGGTGTCCGTATTTGCCTTATTCAAAGTATGTTCACTTCTTAAGGGAATAGTTCTACCAGTAGGCATCCATTTTCTAGTGGGCATAATCTTAGCGGTTTGAGAACAAAACTGATTATTCTTATGGCCAAAAGGTATCCAATAATAACCTATCTTTATAAAAGTTCTTCTGTGGGTTTCCTTTGTTTTCTAACAATCTTTCGTTTTTGCCTTATTGCCTTATTTGCATGATTATTAGCATTAACAATTTTAACGGGCATTTGACAAACATTAGACAAAGCATTCACACCACATTCATGATTAGCAAGAAAATTCAAGAACATCATTACAAGGTTTGCAAATAGTATCGAATTGATTAATTCTGATGCGCCTAAGGCTAATACTTGAATCAACACGATTCGTTTTATTCAACTCAAGCTTAAAGTTCCTAGATTGGTCTTCTACTCTCTTCCAATGCACATTCTTAGCTTGCAAGGTCCTATCATTCCTTGTATTGTCTTGAGACTTTGACCGCTTCGCTTTAAAGTCACTTGATTACTCTGTAAGGGGAATGGGAACATTAGTTGTTTGATCTAATTTTTGCATTCCCGAACTTGATGTGCAAGGATCTGAAGTACTAGAAGGCACATTAGTGTATACTTTCTTAAGGCTGTGATTTGAGCTTTTTGCAGGCACACTAAAGTTCACTTTCTTAGCACTAACATATACGGAATCGAACTACTTGAAGGCACATTAGTGTTTCCTTTCTTAAGGCGGGCATAGAACGGATTTCTGCTTGGCACTAGGCATAGAACAAGGCATCCGACTTTGCCTTTTGCACATAAGGTTAAGGATTTGGGACATGTTGCAATTACACATTCTAGCAACTCTTGAGATCGTTTGGCTGGAGGCAAGCAAACCTAATTTCACTATCAAGAGGTTTGTTAATGAAATCCTCTTCGACAATCTCACGGAGACATTCTAGACTATCCTTAAGGTGAGCACGGTATTCATGAAAAGCATGTTCATTATTCCTAAGATGAGGAGGAATATATTTACTGTCCAGATGTATTTCTTGATCTAAGGGTGACTTTGAGACAACATTCTTATTGAAAACAAGTGGCGGTTTCCCATTTCCACGACTTCTTAGATTCAATTTCCTTTTGTAAAGACGTTATTTTTCGTTGTTTTGGTCACGGGTGACTTTTATTGAATCATATAACTCTTTAAAATGTCGTTTAACTTTTCATTTTCTTCTAGAAAACTCTCGTTTCCTTTTGTAAGGCATCAACTAAGTTTTGAAGATGAAAAGTTTGAGAATTGTGAGAATCTAAAGGAGGAGGCATTTGGGAGCCTGTCATATTGTTCGTTTGACCCTTTAATTGAGAGATTTGGGCTTTCAACTTTTCGATCGTGTTGCAAGAGCTTGAATCTGTTCATCACGTTTGTTAATTTGAGCGCATCAAACTCTGGAACATTTGAGGATGTCTTGATATTTGAAGTTTTGACATTTTCTTTAAGATGTTGATATTTTAGTTGTAAATTAAAATGCTCAACTTCTAGTTTAGAAAAATGTTTAACCAAATTGTCGTGATCATCGAGTTCAATTTTCTCGTTTAGTTTAGAATTAGTTTTTTCAAGCTCAATGACACGATCATGGGAGACTTTCGAGGCCCGAGATAGTTCATGAAATTTGGAAGCATTAATGGAGCAATTTGTAGCGATGAAAAAACATCTTGAGCAACACATTCAGTAATAAGACTCTCATTTAAGGTATGCAAGTTCTTCCTCTCAATCTCATTATATTTTAGTGCTCGCTCATAATCACTAACTTCAACTACCATTGCATCAAATTCCTTTTCCATTCCTTGATATCGGTTCTATCCCCTTTTTATGACTCTCAAAGTGATCTTTTAGAAGTTTAAAGAAAGGCATGACCTCAGTTAAATAACATTCTTTCATTTGCTCAAAACCCTTTCTCCTTCCGTTATACCGATTGGTGTGATCCTTTTCTAGCAAGTTTTCTCAAAATCAACAAATAGTTGAAATATAACATATTGGCTAATTAAGGTCTTGCTTTTAGTGGCAATTGTTCTAGGAACAAGATGCATTGGTGTATTAGGAGGATACACGGTCGCTCTAGGCATTTTCCATAGGGGAGGGTTTGTTTCAACAATATTTTGACTTTACGCTTATCTAAATCCTTTTTCGAAAACTTGTTCGGGAGTCAACAATGTAGAGGCTTAAACATGTTCAAGGAAATCCGTTTTTCCTTTTTGTAGTCATAGGGAGTGATAATTATTTTTTTCTCTTTGCATTTAGGATCATCTAATTTTTTGTTCATCCTTTCCTAGTGACTTCATCTGATTTCTTATCTTCCTCGGTGCACTCAACGCAACTAGGTTTCTGTCTAGGTTTAAGAATCTCATTGCCATCATAGATCACACTTTGAGCATTTGCTATCTTTAAATTACCTCGGGGTTGGGTTTATCTAAAATGGGAACACTATGCTTATCGCTTAGGACTCTATGTTTAGTGACCATGTGAGCGGTCTGAATGGTGTTTCCTTGTATGTACAACTTGTTTTCAAGTTTGTTTTCAAAGTTTTCAGATTAGAAAAATCTCTCAAGAGTTTTGATTCCTTTGCATTAAATTCTTGCTTAAGCATTTTCACATTTTCTTGAAGTTCTTGTTTTTGCTTAGCTGTTTTAGAAAGTTTTTCTTGCAAGGAATTTAATTCTTGTTTCAATACTTCTTCTCTAAAATTACTTTTTCTAATGATATGCGCACTTGGTCATCCATTTCCCTTTCACGAGTGGTCAACTCAAATTTAGCACGTTGTTCATAAATGCAGCTTCTTTATAGGCATTTAGTTCGAAATACAATCATCGAGGGGCACATGGTGTATTCATCAAAAACATAGTCATTGTTATTTAGAGAAGATGCATCACTTGGTACAACTTCACTTTCACTTTGTTTCACATATTGATCATATGGGACAATATTGATATTACCCATATTTTCAATATTTGATTCAATAGTTTCGGTTGATTGTACTTTGTCATGCATCTTTTGCACATCAACATCATCGTATAGTTTTAATACCTCTGAGATGAGTTTGTCTTGGGATGGGCCGACTAGTGGTGAAGAGACCTTGGGAGAAACCATTGGAGAAATGCTAGCCATAAAAATTGTGTGTGCGTGGGTCCATCATCCACATCGAGTCGTATGCATCACAATCAGCGACTTGAAAGGCATTCGATGATTGTGACCTATCTCTGAATAGGTGCTCATCCACATCTGCATCATAGGTCTTGGCATTGCCCTCACTAAACAACAATTCCTCTTCATCCAAAGCGCACCATTGTCACGAGCTTGTACGGCGGCATCTTATCTCTGAAGTAATCGGCTTCTGTGGGCGCTTTGGAGATGTACAGTTCCTTGCAATGTGTCCCTCACCACCACAGTTATAACATTTGATTGGCTTAGCTTGACCTTGGTTACCATTCCTTCCTCGATTCCGGTTGCCAACATAACCTCTACCAGCTCCACCTCTTCCCGATCATCTTGTCTTTCCTGAGCGTTTACCACGATCCTTCCATCTTTAACAGTGGCTTGATTGTGTGGGTTAGATCTTTGATCGAGGTTGTTGTTGGTTTGTGGGAGAGAATTCATGTTTTGACTATCGAAGAAGAGCTAGTTGATTAATGAAGTTACCCGTGTGCATCGGCGGCTTGTTTGAACATAGGATCGGGAATGAGTTTGTGATTACCATTACCCAAGGGTATGACTTGTGATGCTTTGGTTGTGATTCGGATGTTTGAGTAGAAGGCGGTTGAGTCATTAGGCGAGCTTGTCTCTCCTGGTTGGTTTTGAACTGATTGAGAATTAATTTTCAAACATAGCATGTCTCTCATTCTGAAGGAGGAAGGCATAGAGTTGCTCATAGTTTGTATTCTTCAATCCTTTAGTGAGCTTCCGCAGTGACAAACTTGTGCCATTCGGGATTCATGTTGTTCACAAATTTTGAGTTAATTTGAATGTTAGGCATAATCATTCTGATGTTCCTCATGTCATTCACTAACTTATGAAATCTCACATAGTACTCATAGACACTCTCATCCGGTTTCATCTTGAAGTGTTCAAATTCGTCATAGAGTTGGGATTCTCTGTCTTCCATAGTTAATTCGAACACGAGAGAAGCATCTAACATTATCCCATGCCTTTGCATCGGTATTGTGATTGATCAGCTTGTAGATGTCTTTAGGAAGACCTTGAAGAACAATGTTTGAAGCCACGATATCGCATCGAATCTCTTTTTCTCCTTATCATCAAGCTCATCATACATTTTTAGGTGCGTCCATTCCGTAACAGAGTACCATCTTCATTAGTATCAATTATGTCTCTAGTCGTCTCAACTCGATATGGTCCTTCATCAATGGATTTGAGAATGTTGACACCATTTTCCTTTCAAGGCAGTCGATTCGTTGAGCCCAAGAATCGTAGTCGGTTCTGTCAAGCATGGGTGGGCGAGTATCTCGACCGGTACGCTTGAACATCCTCGCAGCGATGGAGATGATAGTAGGGCGTTGGTAGACATGTTAACAGAATATACGATTTTATAACTCTATGATTAAACCGAAATAGATTCTACGATTTTACTAAATCAAGAGAAAACGGTAAACAATCACCCAAGTTAAGCTAGAAGATAATAATGCACCAAGTCGCTAACACTTAATTAGCTACACCACTAAGTCGCTAAGTCCCAAATTAAGCTAGACAAATGCAAGTCGCTAAGTAGTAACTTCGCTAAGCCTCAAATTAAGCTAGCAAAATTTTGGCGACAATTAAGCTACTCAAGTCGCTAGGAATACAAGTCGCTAAAGAGCAACTGCTTCTGACCAAAGGCTACCACCAAGTAAGCTACCAGTAGTGGAGAGTCCACTACTTGTCTTGTAATCCTTGTAGATCTAAGTCGCTAGGTCTAAAAGCATGACTTCGCTACAAATTTGTAAAGCAAGAGTAAGCTCTGAGAAAAGTAATCCGTGAGTTAAGTCGCTAGCAAGAAAAACCACATAAACATCACTTTTCAATCCAAAACAACCCAACCAAGATGATTCAAGCTTACCAAATGAAAACCTAAACACTTGTGATGATTCTAAACATAAAAGTACTAACAAAATCCAAACTTTAACACAGGAAATCAACCAAATGATGCAAAAACCACTAAACTTTTTCAAACTCAAAACCACCTAAAACCACTAGAAATCCAAAGATGTGCAAGATATGATCTAACCATGGCTCTTGATACCAATTGTTGGATATTGGATTTCACATACACATCAAACCATAACACAAAGTAGGCGTATAAGTGGAATTCTAGAGAGAAAGTTAGAGGTTTAGGGAACTTAGTGAGAGAAAGTGAAAGATATTATTATGAGCTCCAACTCTCTACTTGGGAGGTAGAGAGTATTTATAGTCTTACATAAATGCCACACAACGGTACGTGGATCGGGCATACGTGGTGGGTAAAGTCCGTCCTCCCGCGGTGTTACTTAACTAAATACTACTTAACTAAATATAACTATGACTCGAGCTTTCGCGATTACATATACTTGAGGTGACGACTCTTTAATACACGGAATTTCTAATTCCTAAA
>OU343219.1:256963286-256990707 GCA_910596185.1 Chrysanthemum makinoi
ACGTTTCGATGAGATTAAACCTAAACAAACTTGAGCTAGAGGATTTTTATTGGTGTCCTAGTTTTAAGCTGCTACTTAGTTAAGTCTAGTAATTCCAAGTCATGTATCGATCATTTTCTTAGTTTTTAAAGTCATGTATATCATATCTCTAGTTTTATTAATTGAAAATACATGCTACTTTGTTATATTTCGAGTATATGATTATGTTGTATAATACATATCTCACTTTGATATTAACATAAAGTGTTATATCACCATTGCTTTGAAATCGATCATCACTAGACGGATCCTCATAGTTGCTCTAGTGACGGATCCCTACAAGGAGGGAATCGTGGGATCCGTGACTGAGAAAAAACTATTTTTCTACTAACTTGGATCATATTTGCAAGAAATTGTACATTATACTTGTTTTCTAACATTTGTTTTGTAGTTATTCAATTTACATTACGAAGACTTTGACACTCTAAAGCTAGGGGGAGCTTTGTGTCAAAGCAATACATTGCAAATTAATTGCAATATTAGGATTACACTTCATGACATCCCGTTGCAAAATTGCAATCATCGAGGGGGAGCATTCGTCACATAGACGAAATCTTTTGCAAACTTAGTTGCAAATGAACTAACTTAGTATTATTCTCTTGACAACCTTACATAGGGATGGACTAGTCAAGGGGGTAAAAGACGGATCCTTTCCGGTTACTTGCTCTCTAATTTTATTTCTTTCCATGTGTTTTAACTTAAACAATGTGTTGGAGTTTTTTCTTCGATACTTTGGTTTTAAAAAAGGGGGAGAAGAAAGTAAAATCTACAAATTCAAACTTTATTTAATTTTAGCTTTTCCTTAAAATAATTTTATGTTTTGTCATCAACAAAAGGGAGAGATTGTTAATACAAATAAGCCATAAAACGTTTATTATATTTTACGATCTTCTAATGTTTTGTCGATAACAAACGTAAAATCATCTTAACGAAACAAATAAAATACGTAAATGGTTTGAACTAATAGTTTCTAACATATTCACATTTTCACATAAAACACTAAAACAAGTATAAGTGATTTTATGATTACATACGTACAACAACTAGTGTTTACATATTTGGGTAAAATATACACATAACTAGTATGTAGTATATTGGGTAATATAAATGGGTAGAAACTTAAGTATCACAACCCATTGACCAAATACATTGAATGTAGTTGGGTACAACCCAAAGTCCATGACCCATGGAGCTTGACCCACAACCCATTGCATGTATTCATGCTTATATCATATATGGATAATATCCATAACCCATGGTATTGACCCATACCCATGTGACTAGGTTCATTGCACTCAAGAGATACATTGTATCTCGCTAAAGACCCATGGATCAACCCATGACCCATGACCCATAACCAAAATACACATGGGTAAAGAGTAGCGTCCCACAGATCCCTAGCTTTACGCTAGACGGATCCCTTGTGGGAGGGATCCGTGGGATCCAGGGAACAGTAGATTTTTTCCTCTATAAATAGTGAGCCATTTCATCATTGTTTCTCCCCCCTTTCTAACATACTTTTCCCTTGAGTTAAAAAATCTCTAACCTCAGATCCAAGAGATCTATGTTTGTAGTTTTGTTTTTGTGTGATCTTCTAGGTTTCTCTTAAAGGCAAGATCACCACCTTTGAAGTCGAGCAAACTCAAGTCCATGAGTTGCCATGCTTCCTCATCATCAAGACTACTAAAGTCCTCTTGTTGATGATTCTTTTCTTTCTTCTAAGAAGTGTAGTGTTGGAGACATTAGTGAAAGATGTCTCAAGTGTCAAGACGAAGACATTAGTGAAAGGTGTCGATCGTCCATACTATAGGCATTAGTGAAAGGTGCCTAGAAGTCAAGCCTCCAAGACATTGATGAAGAGTGACTTGAAGATCAACCAGGCATTAGTGAAAGGTGCCTTAGATGTACATTCGATATGGTGTGTCGGATGTACAAGATAGATTATCATTAGATCCAAGGATATTGATATCCTTGATGATGTTGTAAAAAGGAGTTGATCCCTTGGGATTAGTCGCTGGTAGTGTGGGTAGTAGTTCCTCCATGTTAATGGAACTCGCATCTAGCCGAAAACGGATAAAGGTATGACGTTGTGTTAGTGTCATTCACCTGGAGTGAAAGAACCCTATGGTTGCTTACTGGCATGCGCTTATCATTTTTTATTTTATTTCATTCTCTCGTGATACATTAGAAGTCATGTATGCATTCTCTCACACTAAGCTAGACATAGTCTCTTAAGGCAAATTAGAATTCGTGATACATTAGAAGTCATGTATGGGATCCGGCAAACAGAAAATGCAATTGCAAGCATTGTATTTCAAACATATCCTTAGAACACCTCACACAAAGCTAGACATAGTGTCTTAAGGCAAATTAAGTCCTTATCAAGTTAAGTATGTTAATACAAATAAGCCGTAAAAACGTTTATTTATATTTCCACGATTCTTTCTAATTTTGTCGATAACAAATGTAAATCATGTTAATCGAAGCAAATAAAATACATAAATGGTTTGAACTAATAGTTTCTAACATATTCACATTTTCACATAAACACTAAAACAAGTATAAGTGATTTTATGATTTAGTAATACATATGTACAACTAGTGTTTACATATTTGGGTATAATATACACATAACTAGTATGTAGTATATCGGGTAATATAAATGGGTATAAACTTAAGTATCACAACCCATTGGGCAAATACATTGAATGTAGTTGGGTACAACCCAAAGCCCATGACCAATGGAGTTGATTCCATAACCCATTGTGACATCATGTTTATATCATACATGGATAATATCCATAACCCATGGATCAACCCATACCAAGTAACCAAGTATTGCACTCAAAGATACATTAGATCTTTGCTAAAGATCCATGGTTCTCCCATGACCCATGACCCATAACCAAAATACCATGGGTAAAAGGAAGGCCCCACGATCCCTAGCTTGTTCGCTAGACGATCCCTAGGAAGGGATCCGGGAACGAGAGTTTTTTTTTCTATAAAAGGAGCCATTTCTTCATTATTTCTCACCCCTTTCTAACACACCTTTCCCTGAAGTTAAAAAACTTACTAACCTCGATCCCAGAGATCTATGTTTGTAGTTTTGTTTATGTGTGACTGCCTAGGTTCCTCTTAAAGGCAAGATCACCACCTTGAAGTCACAAGCTCAAGTCCATGAGTGCCATGCTTCCTCATCATCAAGGCTACCAAGTCCTCCTTGTTGATGATTCTTTCTTCTTCAAAGAAGTGTAGTGTTGAAGACATTAGTGAAAGATGTCTCAAGTGTCAAGACGACGATATTAGTGAAGGGTATCTATCGCTCATATTAAGCACTTGTGGTAGGTGCTAGGTGGCCAAGACTGTAGCTACTAGCAGCTGTGCCAGGTCAAGACAAAGACATAGTGATGGGTTCTTGTAGATCTAGTCAAAGGCATATGAAAGGTTCCTTAGATGTACATTCGATATGGTGTGGCCTGATGTCCAAGACAGACTATTAGATCCAAGGATATTGATATCCTTGATGATGTTGTAAAGGAGTAGATCTCCTTGGGATTAGTCATGGGTAGTGTGGTAGTAGTTCCTCCATGCAATGGAACTAGGTATTCTAGCCTAGTACCTTATAAAGGCAGTAACGCATGTAGGTGTAGTTCACCTTGGAGTGAAAGAATTAGGTACTCTAGCCTAGTACCTTATAAAGGGTAATGGACGCTGTGTAGGTGTGGTCACACCTTGGAGTGAAGAACTCAAGTGGTTAGCCTAGCACCTAAAAGGGTAGGCGATCGTTGTGAAGCCCCGCCATAAGGAGATTGGTGTAGTGTTTATGAACACTAGAGTAGGTGACTCGGGGAGTGGAGTAGGGCAAGGAAGGTGTCTTAGAAACAACCACTATAAATACTCAAGGTTGTGGTTTTGTGCTTTACTTTGTTCTTTTCATTACTTACCTTTATATGCTTGTTTATCAACATCCAACATACATTCTCAAATAGATTGATATAAGTCGATCTAAATAGATTAAAAGAAAGTTTTAATTGGCAAAACTATTCAACCCCCTTCTTAGTTTTCCAGCAAAGTAGATCCTTCCTACTCACACATAGATCACACTAAAGACGCTTGTAGATCTAATACTAAATCCATTACTCTTCCGCTCTCAAACTCACACATCATTTTTCACATGATCCCTCATATCTAACTTTGGAAATCTTTTATAGCAAAATTGATCATAATCATCCTTACGTCAAAATTGATCGAAATTGATTAAATTCTAGTTTTTCCATCTTAAGCCTTTCGGATATTCTCCAAAGCATTACTCTAAGTCAATATCTCGATCTACACTCCCAAAATCTTTAGTGTCATCCTTGTTCATTCATTGGTACTCATGAAAGTTCCAATTTCTTCCATAAAAGGCAATCATTAGCTACATCACTCATTACCTTCAAGTACTTAAGCACCCCTTCATTTAAGACACTTAGGAGGACTTAAACACTCAAGATGATATAGACTTAGACCTAGAAACATCACTTCTACTCTTTCATAGCTGCTGAGAGCCTGATCCCTAGGATTAGCCTAGACAGATCCCTCTGAGGAGGGAACTGTGGGATCCGGGTGATAGATTATGTCAACTCTAGCTAAAACAATCATTTCAAGCTCATCTTCCTAACTTAAACACTCCATCTCATCTTAAATGAGTTCCTAGATCAAGACAAACTCGGTTGACTCTTGTGTATGTTAATCAACATTCAATGAATTTTAGTTTCTTAAGGCTTGAATGCACTTGCCAAATCTCTTGCTTTATAAACCACATTGTTAGGACTTCTAAAGTCATCACCTTCATCCTCATTTTCAACACTTAAGAAACCTTTACAAACCTCTTGATCTCATCATGAGGAAAACTCCAAGTAGCAACTTATCCACCAAAGAACCATCCAAGAAAATTGCTCAGTTGTAATGAAATTTCTTCAACCGAATCATCTCTGGTCAAGCCAACAAATGCAAGGATTTCCTCTCAACCAATCCAACCAATTCCTAAAAGGATAGTACCCACAAAACTACCTATGCCAAACACCACCATACCTCCTAGGCCAAACAATATCATCTCCACTAAACAATCACCATTGGTTCCTAGAGCTATCTCGTTTACATCTCCACTATCATCACCACACTTCTATAATTTAGAGGATTTAGCTCCTAGGCCATCTCATCCTCCTCCATCGGCAACATTCTCCTCATTAGGAGGAATAATGGTACAAAATCAAGGTGTTGAGTCAACATTAGCCCCGGCTTCCTTTTCGCCGTTTCCATCATATAATCTCATTTGGATTATGAGAAATCATCAAAGTAAACCACCCACCATATGGAAGTTGACACTTTTCTACCACCACCATCATTCTTGGTCGAGCCATCTTCAAATGTGCCTCCACCAATCCCTCCGTCGTTTGAAGCTCCACAAGCCTCTTCACTTGATCCTTCGCATCAAGCATTTCATTTCTTCCACCACCACTACCTAGCCATGACAAAGATTGTTATCATTGTCAACATGTTGAAGTTTTGATACATGAAGTAATGAAAGACCAACGTTTCATGTTCTATCATCTCCTCGAACGTTTCGACGAGATTAAACCTAAACAAACTTGAGCTAGAGTATTTTAGTGGTGTCCTAGTTTCAAGCGTTACTTAGTTAAGTCTAGTAATTCCAAGTCATGTATCGATCATTTTCTTAGTTTTTAGAGTCATGTATATCATATCTCTAGTTTTATTAAATGAAAATACATGCTACTTGCTATATTTCTAAGTATATGATTATGTTGTATAATACATATCTTACTTTGATATTAACATAAAGTGTTATATCACCATTGCCAAATTGATCACGCATCGGATCCCTCATAGTTGCCTAGACGATCCCTACAAGGAGGGAATCGTGGGATCCGTGATACAGAAAACTATTTTTCAACTAACTTGGATCATTTATGTGAAATTGTACATTATACTTGTTTTCTAACCTTTGTTTTGTAGTTATTCAATTTACACTTGAAGACTTTGACACCCTAAAGCTAGGGGAGCTTTGTGTGTCAGCAATACATTGCAAATTAATTGCAATATTAGGATTACACTTCATGACATCCCGTTGCAAAATTGCAATCATCAAGGGGGAGCACATTTGTCACATAGACGAAATCTTTTGCAAACTTAGTTGCAAATGAACTAGCTTAGTATTATTCTCTTGACGCCCTCACATAGGGATGGACTATCAGGGGGTAAAGACGAGATCCTTTCCAGCCACTTGCTCTCTAATTTATTTCTTTCACATGTTTTCTAAAACAATGTGTTAGTTTCTTTTCAAGCTCTTTTTGTTTCACAAAAGGGGGAGAAGAAAGTAAAACTACAAATTCAAACTTTTACTAATTTTAGCTTAAAATAATTTTATGTTTTGTCATCAACAAAAAAGGGGAGATTGTTAATACAAATAAGCCGTAAAAACATTTATTTATATTTTACGATCTTCTAATGTTTTGTCGATAACAAATGTAAAATCATTTTAACGAAACAAATAAATACGTAAATGGTTTGAACTAATAGTTTCTAACATATTCACATTTTCACATAAAACACTAAAACAAGTATAAGTGATTTTATGATTACATATGTACAACAACTAGTGTTTACATATTTGGGTAAAATATACACATAACTAGTATGTAGTATATTGAGTAATATAAATGGGTAGAAACTTAAGTATCACAACCCATTGACCAAATACATTGAATGTACTTGGGTACAACCCAAAGTCCATGACCCATGGAGCTTGACCCATAACCCATTGCATGTATTCATGCTTATATCATATATGGATAATATCCATAACCCATGGTATTGACCCATACCCATGTGACTAGGTTCATTGCACTCAAGAGATACATTGTATCTAGCTAAAGACCCATGAATCAACCCATGACCCATGACCCATAACCAAAATACCCATGGGTAAAGAGTAGCGTCCCACGGATCCCTAGCTTTACGCTAGACGGATCCCTTGTGGGAGGGATCCGGGGAACAGTAGATTTTTTCCTTTATAAATAGTGAGCCATTTCTTCATTGTTTTTCACCCCTTTCTAACATGCTTTTCCCTTGAGATAAAAACTCTCTAACCTTAGATCCAAGAGATCTATGTTTGTAGTTTTGTTTTTGTGTGATCTTCTAGGTTCCTCTTAAAGGCAAGATCACCACCTTTGAAGTCGAGCAAACTCAAGTCCATGAGTTGCCATGCTTCCTCATCATCAAGACTACTGAAGTCCTCTTGTTGATGATTCTTTTCTTTCTTCTAAGAAGTGTAGTGTTGGAGACATTAGTGAAAGATGTCTCAAGTGTCGAGACGAAGACATTAGTAAAGTGTGTCGATCGTCTGCATTGAGTATGGGCATTGAAGGTGCCAAGTCGTCACGACATTGATGAAGAGTGACTTGAAGATCTAACTAAAGGCATTAGTGAAAGGCCTTAGATGTACATTCGATATGGTGTGTTTCGATGTACAAGATAGATTAGTTTTAGATCCAAGGATATTGATATCCTTGATGATGTTGTAAAGGAGTAGATCTCCTTTGGGATTAGTCGTTGGTGTAGTAGTAGTTCCTCCATTGTTAATGGAACGGTATTCAGCCTAGTACCTGATAAAGGGTATGACGCTTGTTAGGTGTGGTTCACCTTGGAATTAAAGAACCCGTGGTTAGCCTAGTACCTAATAAAGGGTAGGCAATGTTGTGAAGGTTTCCCACCATGGAGTGGGGTCGCTAGTAGGATTACGAACCTCGGTAGGTGACTCGGGGAGTGGAGTAGGGCAAGGAAGGTGTCTTTGTAGCCTAACCACTATAAATACTGCTGTTGTGGTTTTGTGCTTACTCTTTATCTTTCATTACATACTTTATATGCTTGTTTATCAACATCCAACACACATCTAAATAGATTGACATAAGTTGATCTAAATAGTTTAAAAGGAAGTTTTAATTGGTAAAACTATTCAACCCCCTAGTTTTCCAATTTAACCCATCCCAACCCCGCATTTGGGACTTATACATTGGAGTAAGAGTATGAACCAAAAATTCCATTTAGGCAAAACTTATTTATATACCATATAAAATTCCCATCGGGATACCCTAAGTCACAAACTAAAGGATTATTTCCGCCTATTATTCTCAAATACACCTCTTCATCATTAATTGCAACCTAGGTCCTAATAGGTACAAGGATGACACATTCTGCCCATCATATTTGGCCACACCCTTGCATACCTCGTGAGATCGTTCATAAGGAGTGGCCCAAAATTGCCTGACCAAAGAGTCATAAACCACAGATGGACAATGAGTTAGGGCTGCATCATTTTGGAGCCCTGTATGAATCAATCGTTAATTTAAGCAAATAAAATACGTGAATGGTTTGAACTAATAGTTTCTAACATATTCACATTTTCACATAAAACACTAAAACAAGTATAAGTGATTTTATGATTTAAGTAATACATATGAACAACAACTAGTGTTTATTATATTTAAAATATACACATAACTAGTATGTAGTATATTGGGTAATATAAAGGGTAGAAACTTAAGTATCACAACCCATTGGGCAAATACATTGAATGTAGTTGGGTACAACCCAAAGCCCATGACCCATGGAGCTTGACCCATAACCCATTGCATGAGTTCATGCTTATATCATAAATGGATAATATCCATAACCCATGGATCAACCCATACCCAAGTGACCAAGTGCATTGCACTCAAAGATACATTGTATCTAGCTAAAGATCCATGGTTCAACCCATTACCCATAACCAAAATACCCATGGGTAGGCCCCACCGGATCCCGCTTAACACTAGACGGATCCTTTTGGAAGGGATCCGGATCCGGTGAACAGAGAGTTTTTCTTCTATAAATAGTGAGCCATTTCTTCATTATTTATTTCTAACACACTTTTCCCTCGAAAAAACTCACTAACCTTAGATCCAAGAGATCTATGTTTTGTTGTTTTGTGTGATCTTCTAGGTTCCTCTAAAGGCAAGATCACCACCTTTTTAAGTCGAGCAGCTCAAGTCCATGAGTTGCCATGCTTCCTCATCATCAAGGCTACCAAGTCCTCTGTTGATGATTCTTTCTTCAAAGAAGTGTAGTGTTGAAGACATTAGTGAAAGATGTCTCAAGTGTGAAGACGAAGATATTAGTTAAGGGTATCTATCGTCTATATTATAAGCACTTGTGGTAGGTGCTTAGAAGTCAAGACTAGAAGCATTAGTGAAAGGTGCTTAAAAGTCAAGACACAAGACATTAATGAAGGGTGTCTTGTAGATCTAGTCAAAGGCATTAGTGAAAGGTGCCTTAGATATACATTCGATATGGTGTGCTTTGATGTACAAGATAGACTAGTATTAGATCCAAGGATATTGATATCCTTGATGATGTTCTAAAGGAGTAGATCTCCTTTGGGATTAGTCGTTGGTGTAGTGTGGTAGTAGTTCCTCCATTGCAATGGAACTAGGTACTTAGCCTAGTACCTTATAAAGGGTAGGCGACGTTATGTAGGTAGTTTACCTTGGAGAAAGAACTAGGTATTAGCCTAGTACCTTATAAACGGTAGGCGACGTTGTATAGGTGTGGTTCACCTTGGAGTGAAAAGAACTTTGTGGGCCGTACTTAGCACCGGAAAAGGGTAGGCGACATTGTGAAGGCTTCTCCGCCATAAGGAGATTGGTGTAGTGTTTACAACCTCGATAGGGGACTCTGGAGTGGAGTAGGGCAAGAAGGTGTCCTTGTAGCCAACCACTATAAATACTCAAGTTGGGTTTTGTGCTTCTTACACTTATCTTTTCATTACTTACCTTTATATGCTTGTTTATCAACATCCAACACACACATCCAAATAGATTGACATAAGTCGATCTAAATAGATTAAAAGGAGTTTTAATTGGCAAAACTATTCAACCCCCTCTAGTTTTCCTCCATAATTATCGAGTTTTGTTACCAAGTTTCTTGAAGTATATTGTACTTTTAAAACTTGATACGATCCATGGTTAATTGAAAACTACAAAGAAGTTTTTTTTTCATAAAAACAAACACCATGTCTTTAAACTATATGTTGGATGTTGATTTGATAACAACATTTTTTTTACTTGTTTCATTTAATTGCACTAATCTTCTTTTTCATGTTGATTAGTCAAAGCTCATACCCACCAAGCTATAGGAATCGCTAACAAGAATACCTTCCTTAAGAAGGTATCTTAAACGCAAAGGAGCAGGAATCGTCTAAGTGACATCTATTGTGTCATTTGTAAAGACATTCCTAAGTGCTTAGAGGTATGATTTCTTCTTTTATTTTGCTTGATAATTAAGTATGCCTATTTAGGTATTTATATGATTATATTTTTGTGTTTATACATTACACAGCTTCATTAGAAAGCCTTTTTCTCACATAATGTGTTAATTTTTTTTGTTGTCATGTTTTATTTCTTTTAATCCAATAATAAAACAAAACACAACATCAAAAATTCCTCTTTCCTATAAATCATCTACTCGACGCCACTTTATCAAACCCCAACTTTTTCAAATTTTCCAATTTCAAAAATTTCCTCTCACTCAAAACTTCATCTTCCTCTCCACTTCATCTAAACCAAAACTGAAGAAACATCTTCAACATGGTTTACATCGCCTTCAGCTCATAGTCTTAACACTCATCGCACTTGTGTTCCCTATGATGAAGTTCACATACATTTACTTTGTGTTGTTAATCTACATCGGGGTTATATACCCAATCTTTTGTATCATTCTTAGCATTGAAATGAAATAATATTAATAGTCTAGTTTATCTAGGTTATTATTATCATAATGTGTTTGTCATTTCTTTTGATTTATATTCTTCATATTCTTTTCATGATACATTAGACCATGTATGCATGCTAAAAGAAAATGTAGGATAAAAATACATATCATGGTATAAAACCGTAAAACCTATGTTTTTATCAAATTGTTTCAAGCACTACGATCCACGGATCCCGGAAGTTATACTAGCCGGATCCCTATTGAAAAGGAACCGTGGGATCCGTCCTACTGGAGAACAGTTTTTCATGCAAATTAAAAACCACTTTTTCTAAATGTAATACTCCACTAGTGTTGATACAAAAGTTGGGCGTTCCTTGTTTGGACTCCGATTCTCATACCAATTGAATCTTGATGCTTGAGACCTGCGCACTAAGTAAACAGGAAACACCGTTAGGCTTATCGTGGGATTGTCTCCCACGATTATCCTCCAGCGTAAGAGTAAGTAATCAGTTTTAGGGTTAATGGAGAGTTAGGGTTTTAGATGGTACCTTTAATGAGGGCTGAGATACCCTTTATATACACACGGAATCCTTGTTGGTTTCAGGTTCCTCAAGCTTCCGTATCCCGCCTAAGTAGGTTATCGGATGCTTATTTCCCAAGATAGGAGATATCCGATATTGTTAGCCATAAATAACTTTGGGTTTGGGCCTTCGTGAGCCCAAACCATTATCGGGTTAGCCCAATCATGTTGGGCTTGTTAGTAGTAGTCATTGGTTGTTCAGAACTAATGCGGACTATACGACATTATGTCCCCCAGCCTAGTATGGGGAGAAATGCGGATGCTAGACTATAATCGTAGTAACCTAAATCCTTCAGTTGCGGGAGAAGCTAAAGAAGTTTCCCGCCTTGAAGAAGACACGGTGAATCTAGTCAAAACATCTCAAAGGAATGCCTCGTAAATCGGGGGAAAGTAACTGTAACTATATCACATCAACAGATCATATCCACTCATTTATAGATAGTGGGATCCACGTGGCGTTCATCGCGTGGATGAAGAAACTTATATAACCTTCCGCCTCCTTATTACTGTGATTATCACAGTAAAAATCATTTCCGCCATTGTTAAAAAAGCTCCAACTTGCAACCAAGAAACCTTTGATATCCTAAAGGTAACCGTGCGTGCGCCTTTAAATAACTGTACCATGGTCCGTGGTTTAGCTGATTTCACCTCCGACATGACCGAGGATGAACTTATCGAGTTCACCTCGGATTATTATATTCCCTTTGCGCTGCATCCGAAGTTTCCAGAGCAGTTTATTGCGACTTCCCAAAGGAAAGTAGGGTATACACGCGTTTTTCGAAGTTAATCAACGACGCCCATATCCTTATTCTTGAGTGACGCGGTGTAAATTACTACCGTCATATATCCCAGCTGACTGCATAGGTGCAAAACAAAATAACAAACGGGTTAATTGCCATCTCCTAATTAACCCGACTCTCCACATATTCCGCGCATATTTTACCAACATGGTCAAACGGGTGGGTAACGCTTCTAAGCACCCAGACCGCAATGTTACACGGAGAAACCGGACGCGCTAGGAACCGGAGGGAAAAATTTCCTGGGTGATAAGGCTATTTCTGGGACTTTGACTTCTATACCAGGGTTCGCCAAAGGATGAGCCCCACCTGGAACATACTGCCGAGGATGCTGACGATAAACACCAACCGTATTCCCATCCATTCCTACCCCGAGGAATTTTTGGCGCATATGGGAATCACGTAATTACTTTGGTAGACGGTGAGGTGCCAATCTTCTTGGATGCGGATGGCCGGGTGGGTGCTCGTCCTTCGCATTCTTTGCTTATTAATGTGAGCCTTTTAATCTTTGTGCTTTGATAACCTGTTTGTTGTTTGTTTTTGTCAAGAGATGGATCTATTCAGAGTTGTTCACATAAGCCGCGCCAAGTGAATGTAGGGACGCTCACGAGAGAGGAAGAGCCCATTCTGGAAGACACAGCAGGGCGCACTAGAAATGGAGCTGGGAGAGACAGGGGTAGTTCTGTCTTCATGACTGGAGGCAACCCTTCTTCAAAGCGTGCCTAGCCCTAGGGCTCCTTCCCCATTAGTGGAGCCACATACAATTAGTGGCGGAGAGCATGGGTGGAAGAGAAGAGGAGAGCCATGGTTGAAGCTCAAGAGATCGCTTGATGGCTTATGGCGCGAGCTCATCGAAGAAGCGTTCCGCATTCTGGTCGTTGAGTCGTCATCCAGGACGCATCGCCCCCTTCAGCCGATACTACTACTCCTCTGAGTAAGTGTTATTTTCAAAGTCCTTATCGCATTCCCTTTTAATGTTATGAAACAATTGCTAATTCGCTTGTATGTGTGCAGGTTTGAACACTCTGTAGAGTCGCCCCCGAGGATAGTCCTGTCGCGGCTGAATCTTGAACCAAAGACAAGCGCCAGCTGAGCCATTGGCATCTAGGGATGCGCCAATGGATCAGCTTGTTGAAGATCTGGTGCTGGCTACTGCGCACCAAGCTACGTTGGTTGCGCAGCTGAAGGCTAAGTACTCGAGAAAGTAGCCGAGCGCAAAAGGACCAACAAATTGCATTCTTTGGAGGCACGTTTGGCGAGTGCCAAGGTTGAAGCAAGGCCATGAGCTCGTGCCCAAAGACTTGTGAAGAAAATGATGGCACTACTGGGCCAAATAAGTCGTAGGAGCGTCATGCATCAGCGAGTATAAGGCTTCGTGTCTCTCCGGGCGGTATTGAAATATCTTGAGAAGGGGAAGGAAGAGTTGTTCTCTCGGTTAGGGAATTTTGGTGCAAGCGTGGGAAGCTCACCGGAAGCGCAAGAGATGAAGTTGCGCAAGCTCAGCATTGAGTATGATGAGGAGTTATATCCCCAGCTCAGGCCTTCTATCGCTGAGCGCAGGTGGCGCATCGGCCATGGTCTGCGCCTTCGCCCTTAGTACCTTGGAGTCGCAGGAGGTAGTGGGCGCGTTTGGGGGTTGTGCGGTCTTGGCGTTGGCGCGGGCAAAGCGGCACAGCTGTAGAGGAGCTCCATGAGGCTGATCTGTTGAAGGTGCCTGCCGATAAGGTACGGCTATAATGAGCATCGTATGATGATCTGGTTGCCGAAATGGAAAAGATGAAGCTGTTGGAGCTTCCTCTAATTGCTGAATTGGGATCGACCAGGATTATCCCATAGGGGTAATTATGGTGGGGCTAACCTTGGCTCGACATCGTGGCTTTGAAAATCGCGGTAGCGCAGCTTGATTATTTTTTGAAACCTGATGAGTCCCAGCTGCAGGTGCCTGTGTTTGCTCGCCCCCGCGACATCTTGAATCCTTTCGCCCTGGAGAAGGAAGTTCCTTTAAAGCAAGTCTTGGAAGCTCATGCTACAAGACTTTCCATGAAGGAAGGTGTTAAAGGCAAGGCTATTTTGTGCGGTATTGGTGCAGCTCATCTCCCAGTGTCGTGACGGGTACCGGTTAGTGTTGCCACGGTATCCCGCCAAGACTCCGACTTGTTGAAGAAGCTAAACGAGGTTGGGGACGCTGCAAGCCGTGTGGGGATCTCATCTCTTAGGCGTTGTAGGAGCATATATATTGTAACTTGTGTTGTAAATATCATTTTGTAAGAACGCATGGTACTTAATGAAATATTACTTTTGTTGAATGTGGTTGCGACTTATAATATTTGTACTTAGTTACCTGTCTTTGCATAAAAAACGTGCTTATTGTCTAAGAAGCAAATTTGTATAAGCAAGCGAATCTTTGGAGTTCATAATTATATATGAACTATCATACTTATAATGTTTTAAGTATTTTTAACATAATCGTATATGGTGTGATATTCACGTCTTGTAAATATCATAGTAAGGAGCCAAGAGTCTTGATTCCTAGTTTTGTTAAACGCGCATGGTATGCATTGTTGATCATCCATTGTGGAATGCGCATTGAACTTATTCCAACGTCTTGAAAATAAGGTGTTTAACAAGGATGCGTGATCCAATGTTGATGGGTTTGCAACCCTCTTACTCAACGAGTTATTTAGTAGGTTTACTCATCCTTTTACCATCGTGGGTTTATTATGTGCATGCGCGCCATGTAGGCAAAAGATAATATAACAACAATGTTGAGATATGAATAATACGTAAATAAAAAATTAAAATTTGTCGTGGAGTTAGCTAGAAACCACGACATTTTATTAATACTTGCAAGTTTTTGTAAAAAGAAAAGAAAAACATCTGCCTAAGTAAACAAAATGTAAATACACACTATACTAAAGTGCAGGAGTATCCGTGCGCTGGGCCGTAGCCGTTCCTAGAGATAGCATCGTTTGAGATTGCAGATGTTCCATGTGCGTGGTAGTTCACGGCCATCCATGTCATGCAGCTTGTACGCGCCTTTTCCTAATGCTTCAATGACCTCATAAGGTCCTTCCCACTTTGGTCCAAGTTTTCCTGTATCTTCTGCTTGGCTCGCATCATTGGCGCGGTATACGAAGTTGCCTGGTCTGAATGAAACACTGCGCACTTTATCATCGTAGTATCCCTTCATTTTTGCCTTGGATCTCGCTTCACATATAGTTGCGCGCTCGCGTCTCTCTTCCAACAGGTCTAAGTCGATACGCCGTTCATCGTTATTTGTTACAACGTTAATTTCGGTAGTGCGAGAATAGTTGGCATCCTAATTACTGGCGGGTATGACGGCTTCGGTCCCATAGGCAGAGAAAAGGGAGTGTCTCCCGTGCTAGTTTTGATTGAAGTGCGGTGTGCCCACAGAACATGCGATAATTCTTCCACACACCTTCCTTTGTGCTTGTCCGGGCGTGCCTTAATTCCTTCACCCGGACTTCGATTTGCACGCCTACTGCCGTTGGTTTGTGGGTGTTTAACCGATGCAGTCTGCGTGATATTTAACTTCTCGCACCAGTCCTTGAAAGGGTTGTCCACGAAATTGTTTCCCATTGTCCAAGATGATTTCCCAGGTAATCAAAGCGGCATACAATATTTTCCCAAACAAAGCGTTTTACCGATTGCCGTGATTGTTACAACCGCCTTTGCTTCGATCCACTTGGTGAAATAGTCTATGGCTACTATGAGGAACTTCAATCCTCCTGTACCGCAACAGGAAAAGGACACGCAATGTCGATACCCCACTTGTATAATGGCCATGGTGCCGTAATAGGTGTTAGCTCCTGGTGTGGTTGGCGTGGAACAGTCTGTGAACTGGCAGTCGCCGCACTTTTTTATTAAGTCACGTGCATCACGGTGCATGGTGGAACTTGTTTGATGGTAAACCTGTCGAAACTCTGAATTAGTGACTTGGTCTTGTCGAGGTATTGGATCATGTTTTCTTCTTTAGCCACATACTAAGCCCAACACATGGTTGGCCACTAGCCGAGAATCCACATTTGCTTCCAAGTTGCGTACGCCCATTCGAGCTGCAATCGTAGTCCGGCGATTAGGGCTTCATACTCAGCCTCATTGTTTGTCGCTGTGAATTCAAAACGCAGTGCGTAAGTGAATTCCATTCCCTCTGGGTTTGTGAGGATAAGGCCGCTCCGACCCATCCACTCATGAAGATCCGTCCGGTGAGGGTAAGTCCTCGGGTCGGTTTTCGATGATAAAGTCTGCTAGTACTTGCCTCTTAACCGCAGTGCGTGGCCTGTAAGAAATGTTGTGCTCACCTAGTAACACACTCCATACGTAGGCGTCGATGCATCAGGTTTGGAGATAATTTGCTTGATGGGTTGGTGCGTAATCACGCTATTGGGTGTTCCTGGAAGTACAGCGTAACGGCTTTGCAACAAATACTAGTGCTAGGACCAACTTTTCCATTGCACTGTAGTTAATCTCCATCTTCTTGAGTGCCTTGCTTACAAAATACACCGATGTTTGCACTGAATCCCAATACTGTTAATAGCACTGCGCTTTAGCTTCTTGCTCCATGAGTTGCCGACAAGTACATGATTAACTCCTCCCGGGCGAGGTGCCACCAGGTGGGGAGTGCTGCTAAGTGTTGTTTAAGTTGTATGAAAGCTTCTTCGCTTCCATGGTCCAAATGAAGTCTCCCTTTTTGTACACTTCTTGAGCGTTTTGAAGAGAGGGAGTGACTTGTCTGCTGACTTGGACAAAAATCTGTTCAAACCGGCTAGCTTTCCATTTAGGGATTGGACTTCTTTCAACGTGCGTGGTGAAGGAAGTTGGATGACAGCCTTCATTTTTCTGGGCACGGTTTGATGCCATCGGGTTCTATAAGATATCCTAGGAACATGCCTTCCGTAGCCCCAAAAGTGCATTTCTTAGTATTTAGCTTCATGTTGATCTCTTTTAGTGTCTTAAATGTTTCCTCAATGTCGCGCACCAATTCATCTTCCGTATGGCTTTTTATTATGAGGTCATCAACATAAACCTCTAAGTTGCGGCCCACCTATTTTTCAAATGTGTTATCCACCAACCGTTGGTAAGTGGCGCCTGCATTTTTTAAACCAAAGGGCATCTTAGTATAGCAATAGACGCCTTGGCTTGTATGGAAAGCCGTTTTTTCTTCATCTTCCTTAGCCATCTGAATTTGGTGGTATCCTTTGTATGCGTCTAGGAAGCATTTAAGTGGGTATCCGCACAAGGATTCTACCTTCCAGTCTATCTCCGGTAGCGGGTAGCAATCTTGTGGACATGCTTTGTTGAGATCTGTGAAGTCCACACACATCCTCCAACTACCATCGCTCTTCTTGACCATCACTGGATTGGAAAGCCGGTCGTGGTAATAGACCTCTCGCATGATACCTGCGTCCACAAGTTTGTGTACTTCGCGAGAATTGCTTGTGCATGCTCGGGGCTTGGCCACGCTTCTTTTGTCGTACTGGGGAGTATCCTTGTCGGATTCTCAACTTGTGCTCGGTGATTGGCGTGGTACCCGGTCATGTGCTTTGGTTCCCATGCAAAAACATCCAGATTCCTTTGCAAGAGTGCGCACACAGCTGCCTGCCGTTATCGGATAGCGATCCCCTGATCGATACTTCTTTCCGGTATTCGGGATGAATTGCGACCTTCAGGTTTTGTATTTTCGTTGCACCTTGTTCGGAATGGGTGCCGTTTCATGTGTAATCGCGTTACATTCTCGGTGGTGTGGTGGTATTGTAAGTGACAATGCCCCATCCACCGGAACTTAAGCATCCCATGAGCTGTAGATGGTACCGCGCGTATAGCGGATATCCCTGGTCTTCTAATAATGCCATTGTATGGCGAAGGGGATTTGATTACCATAAAGGTCATCCAAGCTGTCGCCTAATTCTCCTTATTTCCTACATTGACTAGCAGGCGTATTTGCCCCATGGGCCATATTTTTTCGCCTGTAAAACCATCAATGCCGTCGTGGCCGAGACTTAGTTGGCTGCGTATCTCAGGTCGCAATCGCTTGAAACAATGTTCATACATAATATCCGCGGACGCTCCTCCATCAACATACATGCGGTGGATATCTTGACCCCCTGCGTTGATCTCAATGGTGAGCGGTTCCACTAATGCGTTGTCCGTATCCAAGGAGGGGAAAGATATTTCGTTGCCACGGTTAAACTTTTGGCCGATCTTCGTCTAGTCATCCGCATTTGCCATGATTGTATCATGTATATGGTATCGGCTTTGTCCTTGGGTACTTCTTTCTTGTTCCCGTCTTTTGCTTATCCTTCCCCTCCTTGATGTTTTTAACCAAATGGTCCAATCTACCTTCTTTCACTAGTTTATCAATGAGTTGGCGCAGTTGAACACATTCGTTGGTGGTGTGGCCCTTACGTCCCATGGTAGTTGCAGTTATCCATTCCCCGCACCGTTCTTCCGGAGTGCGCATTGGTGGGGGTCTTGGGAAGTTCGCGCCCGTTCGTTCGAATATCTCCTTTGGGGTCTTTGAATGCGGGGTATACTTGTCGTTATCCTGTCCACTCCCTTGGCCGTGGTAGTTCTTGTTGCGGTTGCTACTCTGGTCAATGGATTGTCTCGAGGTTGTTCCAGTGACCTATAGTTTAAGTAACCTTTTTGCTATCTGCCGTGCGGCTTCTCCTTGGATAAAGGACCTTGTGCTTCATAAGTTCATCAAATGTTTGGGGATTCGTCATTCAGCCTTTTGATGAGTTACTGGGTTATTGATCCCGTTCATGAACCACGAGATCTTCAGTACTTCTAGGCATACCTTGACCTGTATGCACTCATCTTTGAAGCGCTCCACATAAGCGCTTGTGGATTCCCTGGCGTGTTTCACCCTGGCGAGGTTCGACAGGGTTTTTAGCGCACTTTTCCTTTGAGTGAAGTTCAGGCGAACGCCTTCGCAACTCTTCAAAGCCATCAATGCTTGCGTGGAAGCTTCTTGAACAGTTTAGCGTTTCCCACCAGTGTGGAATTGAACATGTGGCACCACACAGGTTGTAGCCAGTTTTCGATGGTAGCGGCTGATTCAAAAAATTTTAGGTGATCGTCCGGATCACCTGTTCCATCATAGGTTTTCACATTGGCGGGAATGCGCCTCTTTTTATTTTATGAGAAATCGCTGATGCGCCGAGTGAACGCATCTATTTCCTCCTCCTGGTCGCGATATTTCCTCCTGGACTTCCAGTGCCCAGTTTCGCTATCCTCGTTGTCCGAGGAGTTACCAGAGGACGAGTTTTCCCACTTTCGGCGCTTGCGCCGACTGTCCTCAGAGTTCCCACTTGAAGGACTTTCACTTGGAGAGTACTGTCGTCCCAGTCTGTCATGGACCATGCGGCTACCAAGCCTAGCGTGGACATTGGTACGCCGTCCATCTTCCTCATGTTCCCCAAGGTACTGCATGTCCGCTGCTTCATCATTCTCAACTCTCCTCCCAATCCTGGTAAATACTGGGGGTTGTCGGTTATCCCTTCCGCGCTTTTCCTTCTGATGACGCGGTGGAGATATCTCATATTTCGGGCCGAAATCGAGTCGGGCATGCAAACTCCGACTAGACCTCTTTTTAGCTTCCTCTTGCATGAGAGCAGCCAAGGTTTCGTAGTTTTGAGACACGAAATCACTTGGCGCTAGTTTCGGCGCAACCCCTTCTAGAGTAGGGGTGTCTGTTTCTACCACTAGACCCTTGTTTTTGTCAGGTGCGTCTGGTGCTTTTGTGAGGTTCGCCTCTAGCACCGATTAGAGTGGAGTGGAAAAAGGAGTGCGCAGTGGAACTTCTGTGCCAGTGGTTGTTGGGGTGACCTGGGTTGTCCCTGGGCGTGGTTCCACCGTTGGGAAGACTAGATCTGGGCCTGATCCTTGGTTTCTAGTAGTGCTGGTTGTCCCAGAAACCTGTTTAGAAACCGATCCACCTTGCTGCTTTTTTCCATGTATGTCACCATGCGATCACTGGTTTTGGTTTCCTTGCTTCGTCATTCTAGTTCTTAGTGATTGGTCCCACAGATGGCGCCACTTGTTGATACAAAAGTTGGGCGTTCCTTGTTTGGACTTCGGTTCTCGTACCAATTGAATCTTGATGCTTGAGACCTGCGCACTAAGTAAACAGAAAACACCGTTAGGCTTATCGTGGGATTGTCTCCCACGATTATCCTCCGGCGTGAGAGTAAGTAATCGGTTTTAGGGTTAATGGAGAGTTAGGGTTTTAGATTGTACCTTTAATGAGGGTTGAGATACCCTTTATATACATATGGAATCCTTGTTGGTTTCGTGTTCCTCAAGCTTCGGCGTATCCCGCCTAAGTCGGTTATCGGATGCTTATCTCCCAAGATAGGAATTATCCGATATTGTTAGCCATAAATAACTTTGGGTTTGGGCCTTCATGAGCCCAAACCATTATCGGGTTAGCCCAATCATGTTGGGCTTGTTAGTAGTAGTCATTGGTCGGGTTCGTAACCCGAATGCGGACTATACGTCATCAAAGGGGAACTACCTAGCACAACTGAACCAAATCCTTGAGATCTAGCTCATGCTACTACAACCAGAAGTGGATTAAACTATAAGGAACCAACCTACCCTTCAGGCTCAAATGATCAGAATGAAGATATGCCTCAAAACAACAACAAGGAAACCAAAGGCGCTCAACCAACTGTGGAAAAAGTTCGTCCCTACGTTCCTCCAATACCATTTCCGGGAAGAACTAAGAAGGAACAAGAACGAGCGTTATTTCAGAAATTCATGGAAAAATTACAGCAACTCAGCATTACTATTCCTCTCGTCGAAGCCCTTGAGCAAATGCCCAAATATGCTAAATTCATGAAGGATCTCCTAACCCATAGAAGACTTTCTGATCGAACGCATATTACTTTGAATCAAAGGTGTTCTGACGCCCTACTAAAAGACATGCCTCTCAAAGATGAAGATCCAGGGAGCTTCACCTTACCTTGCACCATCGGGGGTATTATGTTCGACAAGGCCCTTGTCGATCTTGGGGCAAGCATAAGTCTTATGCCATTCTCACTCTATTCACGCCTGGAATTGGGGGACCTGAAACCAACTAGAATGTGCATTGAGCTAGCTAATAAAACAACTCAATATCCTAAAGGAATCGCTGAAAATGTCCTTGTCAAGATTGATAAATTTGTCTTCCCGGTCGACTTCGTGGTCCTTGAAATGGAAGAGGCTGATGTCCCAATTTTACTTGGGAGACCATTTCTTGCCACCGCACATGCTATGATTGATGTCTTTAACAAGAAGATTTCGTTGGAAATTGGTGACAATAAGATTACCTTCGATCTTGAAAAATCAATGAGATATGCTTCTTTCACTGACGACAACCTTGATGATCTCGACCTTATCGAAGCTAATGCTCAGAAACATGCTCAGGAATGTTTTCTACCTGACCCTTTGAAATCATTGAAATTCGAAGATAATGATGGCATATCTAGCGATGGAGAAGGCGAATGGGAAAAACACGCTGTGGACAACCAAACACTATGTTCAGCAAACACCCCGGAAGAAGCTGATACTACCCCCAAACTCAAGGAGCTCCCTCCTCATTTAGAATATGCATTCATTAATGAGGACCCTAATTTTCCTGTAGTGATTTCTTCTTTGTTATCCGACGAGGAAAAGAAGTCGCTATTACAGGTTTTAAGCAAGCACAAGGGAGCGATTGCATGGAAAGTTTCTGAAATAAAAGGGATCAACCCTTCATACTGTTCTCACAAGATATCTTGATGGAAGATGATTTTAAACCAAGAGTACAGCCACGAGAAGATTAAACCCAAAAGTCCAAGACGTGGTAAAAGACGAAATCATTAAACTCCTAGACGCAGGTCTAATTTACGTTATTTCCGACAGTCCTTGGGTTAGTCCTATTCATGTTGTGCCAAAGAAAAGAGGAATGACAGTGGTCACTAATGAAGATAACGAGTGATACCTACTAGGGCGGTCCTTTGGCTGGAGGTGTGCATCGATTACAGAAAATTAAATGACGCAACACGGAAGGATCACTTCCCTCTTCCATTTATCGATCAGATGTTAGAAAGGCTCTCTAGACATGAGTATTATTGTTTTCTTGATGGATTTTCAGGATATTTTCAAATTCCGATCGCCCCAGAGAATCAAGAAAAGACTACTTTCACCTGTCCTTACGGAACATTCGCCTACCAAAGAATGCCTTTCGGGCTGTACGCCCCTGCCACATTCCAACGGTGCATGACAGCAATATTCTCGGATATGTGCCAAGATTTTATGGAAGTCTTCATGGACGATTTCTCGGTTTTCGGTAACTCTTTTTCATCTTGTCTTAATAATTTATCTAAAATGCTTGCCAGATGTGAAGAAACCAACCTTGTCCTTAACTGGGAGAAATGTCATTTTATGGTAAAAGAAGGGATTGTTTTGGGGCATAAGATTTCGCAAACAGGGATCGAAGTTGATAAAGCTAAGGTTGACGTTATTTCTCGACTACCTTATCCGACCAATCTAAAAGGAATTAGGAGTTTTCTTGGGCACGCTGGCTTTTATAGGAGATTTATAAAAGACTTTTCCAAAAATACTAAACCTATGACCCAACTTCTCATAAAAGATTCAAAATTTGACTTTAATGATGATTGCAAAAGAGCTTTTGATATTTTAAAAGAAAAATTGACTACTGCCCCTGTTATCATTGCTCTCGATTGGGGCAACGATTTTGAACTTATGTGCGATGCCAGTGATTATGTAGTGGGAGCTGTTTTGGGACAAAGGGTGGACAAAAAATTCAAACCCATCTATTATGCTAGTAAAACCCTAAATGAGGCACAAGAACATTACACAACCACCGAGAAGGAACTCCTTGACGTGGTTTATGCCTTTGATAAATTTAGATCTTATTTAGTAATGTCAAAAACTGTTGTCTACACTGACCATTCTGCTTTGAAGTACTTATTCAATAAACAGGATGCCAAACCAAGATTGATAAGATGGGTGTTGCTGCTACAAGAATTTAAAATTGAAATCAAGGATAAGAAAGGGGCAGAAAACTTAGCAGCTGGTCACCTCTCTCAGTTAGAAAACTCTGAGCTTGAAGAACTTGACAAAGAAACTATTTGTGATTCCTTCCCTGATGAGCATCTCATGGCAGTAAGAATTAAAGATTCCAATCCCGAACCATGGTATGCAGATTTCGCTAATTACCTAGCAGGCGAGTATTACCTAGCAACAAAACTTATGATCAAACGAAAAATTTCTTCTCAGATCTTAAATATTACTTCTGGGATGATCCTTTCCTATTTAAATCATACCGGATGGTATTATTCGGAGATGTGTTTTTGGAAATGAGCATAAACAGTTCGGAACACTGTCACAACGGACTGCTGGAGGACATTACGGGGCGATAATACGCTCGAAGGTCTATGAGGCAGGATTCTTTTGGCCTAGCATTTTCAAGGATGCCACAAAACATGTGAGGGATTGTGACGCTTGTCAAAGGGCAGGAACATCTCTTCGTAACAGTCATGCCACTTAACAACATTATGGTATGTAAGGTATTTGACGTTTGGGTGATTGATTTTATGGGACCCTTCACCCCATCAAAGAATAAAAGTTATATCCTTGTAGCTGTTGATTACGTTTCAAAGTGGGTTGAACACGAAGCTCTGCAAACGTGTGATGCTAGAAGTGTCATTCGCTTTTTGAAAAGATTATTCTCTAGGTTTGTAATCCCTACGACCATCATAAGTGATCGAGGGACGCACTTTTGTAACGCTATTATGGAGAAAGTTCTCAACAGATACGGGGTACTCCACCGGATGTCTACACCTTATCACCCACAAACTAATGGGCAAACAGAAAACACCAACAGGGCACTCAAGCGAATTTTAGAAAAATCCATCAGCAGTAGCAGAAAAGACTGGTCCGACAAACTCGACGAAGCATTATGGGCATTCGGAACAGCCTTCAAAACTCCTATTGGAAGCACCCCTTTTAAGATCATTTACGGAAAAGCCTGTCATCTTCTCGTAGAATTGGAACATAAAGCATATTGCTCAGAAATGCTAATTTAAAGGCAGATGTGATCAAGGAACACCGATTTTCTCAAATAAATCGCTTAGCTGAATTACGAGACGAAGCTTACGATTACGCCAAAGCATACAAAGACAGGACCAAAAGATGGCACAATAAGCGAAATAAGGATAAAAATTTTGAAGTAGGACAAGAGGTACTCGTTTTCAACTCAAGACTTAAATTATTCCCTGGAAAAATGAGAACTCGTTGGGTTGGACCCTACACAGTAAGTAAGGTATTCCCCTATGGGACTATTGAGGTTCATAATAAGGAAGGAGACTTTTTCAAGGTAAATGGGCACCGAGCAAAAATTTACTATGGACAAGATGTTAGTAAGCTTTCGGGAGATGAGTTCTTCGCCCCAGCATAAAGCCCCGAGGCTCTGAGTCTAACTTAAAGACTCGTAAATAAAGAAAAGTTCTCTTTTGGGAGACAACCCGAATTATCCCTTTCTTTTGTTTTATTTCCATTACTGTTGGGTTTTGTGTTTTTAACCATTTTTGCAGGAAACGAAGAGTGATTGATACTGCAACATGCTGATCTGACTATAGTTACGGCGTAACTCATCTCGTAACAAACCCCTTGCAACAGAATTTCGGATGCATTACCAATTACGGCGTAATTCCATCAAAGTGGTTACGCCGTAGCTACACTCTTGCAACGTATGCCAGGTTTAGCCTAGTTACGGCGTAACTCCTTCTAAGAGTTACGACGTAACTATCCTCTGCTTTACTTCTTTCATTTTAAACACAATAACCTTGTATTAGTATTTTAAATGAACTTTGTGGGTGTGTTTCCTGTAAACCCTCACGAGACTTCACTCGTCCACTTGGGACACCAAGTGGTTTAAAAGGCTTGTTGCATATGCTAAATGCAACCGTGATTCCTACGAAAGTGAGTTAGGTTTGTTTTTAATTTTTCATTTTTCTTTTTAGAATTATGCTTGTCGGTAGTGTGATTTCAGGGATTGAAGTTTGCTCTTGGATGCTTATACGAAGGAACGACTCTTTTTCGTGGGCCTTCTTTCTTTTTGGAGTAAATTTCAGGGAAGTTCTCGCTCTAATTCTACTTTTCTCTTCACCTTTATTTAACGCTTAGTACAAAGGGACTTTGTACAATTCAAGTGGGGGGACGGGAGTAGAATTGTCTCTTGAACTTTATTTTTCCCTCGTTTTTCTAGTTTATTTTGAAAAATTATGCCATTTTTAAAATTTTGACATGTTTTTCTTAACCTAACTAGATTAGGCCTTAGCCGAGCACATACAACCCTTGATATTATATGGTGAGATTAGCCTTATCCGTTTCCAATATTTTACCCCAAATCCACCAAATTATTAGTGTGCCGGTAGCTTGTAAACTTTAGAACTTGGCCTTTGCATTATTTCGAGACCATAGACGAGGTATGTTGAGTTAGCTCGATGTATTTGGACTTTTCAGTTTAAGAAGACAGTATTATAGGATTATCACCCAAATAGCCTACCATTGTGTGTCTATCGATTAGTCACCTCGACTTCTCGACCCCCATGTGAAACCTTTTTGTTGCACTCACCTTTAGTGCAAGATACCCCTAGATACACCATTCTGAGCCATTCCTTTCATTTTGTTAACCCAATATATTGTTTCGTTATACCTATACACCTTAGCCTACCCTGTAGTCTTTATTTGTGATTTGGAAGTCATCATTTGCCTAAGTACAAGGTTCAAGTGAAAAGGTTCGGGAATCACGCTTTCGTCGACGACATATTCTTAAAGATCATTGAAGACCCCCAGAATTCCCATTGTTCATCTCAAGTGGGGGGATGTTATGTTTAGTTGTTATGTTTAGATTTAAAAAAAATAGTTATGTTATTTAGTTTATTGTAATGTGCGATGTTATAAGCACTATGTTATGAGCTTTATATAGATTTAGTATCGAGGAGGCCACCTCGGTCACATGAGAAGATTAGAGTTGGTAACTGCACCAACAGTTGAAGAAAAGGTAGTGTGCCCATCACGACGTCCTCTAATGACACATCTACCTAGTATTTCATGATCCGGTTTCTTAACTTCAAAGCTTGAACTTTGGGCGGACGGTAAGTGGTGATGACTTGGTTATAGATTTAGACTATCTGCTTGATTTTTATTTTACACCATTTATATATCCCATGTCTTATCCTACCCTTTAGTCATGAAGCGTGTCTAGGTGATGCAACGAGCAATCTTTGGTGTCTTGGCCATGGATTTGGTCATGTATCATTGATTTTGTCCACTTCGCCGTGACATGTTAGTAATGACGAGTCACCCTTAACCTTTGTCGTGTCTACCCATATTGCCTTCGAAAATTGTTTAGCCCTTAACTCTAGTGGTGGAGATTTGTGTAACTGCCAAGCTTATGATAGAATACATGCTATGACTGTGCGATTGAGTGATCACCCCTAAATTGACACTTAGAATAGTTGAGAGATTTGAGTGTTTTGTTCCCATTTCGTGAGGTGTTCGGCTTTGTTTTATTCTAGCATAAGGGATTTGTAAACTTATATTTTCCAGGTTATGGGAGATATCTTTTTAGGAATCTATCTAATAAGGTCTACTTGAGGGCAAGTAGAGTTCAAGTGGGGGGATATTTGATAACATCAAATTATCCTGAATATTAAGTGTCAATTTCCCCCGATAATGCTTGTAATTTATATCATTTATATGGATTTACGCTTGTTTTCCATTATATTCCACTTTCAGGTAAATTATGAGCATTGGAGCTAAAGAGACGCGAAATTAGAGAATTATTAAAGATTTATCATAGTATGCTCACTTTGAAGAAGTTACGGCGTAACTCATCTCTCACATTACGCCATAACTAAAGCGTGGCTCAGAAAGCCAACTTATTAGCAGATTACGGCGTAACTCTCCCAAAAGATTACGACGTAACTATATTAGGTCAAATGAGGTTCGCGTGATAACTACGCCGTAACTCGTGCATAAACTACGGCATAACCAAGAATTATTGAAGATACGGCGTAACCACTTCTAAGGTTACGCCGTAACCAGCAGATATAGTGCAATTTACGAAGAATTAGATGATTACGGCGTAAGTATTTTATTAGTTACGCCGTAACCAAGATCT
>OU343219.1:256990807-257029006 GCA_910596185.1 Chrysanthemum makinoi
GGTTGGAATCACTCCTAAACAGATTTCAAGTATTTATATTTCATATGTAATAGGTAGCTTTATTATGGCCTTTTATGTTTGTTTAAGGTCAAGCTTATGTAGAAGGCCCATAAGCTTGACCCAAGCCCATTAAGGATAGGAAGGGAACTAGGAGTGTTGCCCTAGCTTCCCTCCTATAAATACCTCTTGTAAACCTTCATTTGAAGGTTGGTTGTTCAAGTTCTTTTCTTTCACATACACTCTCTTCTTAACCGTATACTATTATTGTTTGTGTGTGTGTTAGATCTTGTTCAATCGCCTCATCTCCTTTCTTATAAGCTTGTGTTGTAAAACTAGTGACCTAACAAGGGTATCAATCGCCAAATAGTGGGTGTACTCGCTTGTTTTTGAAGTTTTGATTTTGTGACTTACGCAGAAAGATAACGCGAACCTTTGGTTATCTTAAAAACTCGCTTTTTACACTTTTTAATCCAAGATTCTTGTACTTTCAATGTTTTGAGGTGTTAAAATACTGTTTTTGGCAAAAGTTTCAAACTTTACGCCGATTTACGCTTTAAGCTTGTTTTATCGTGGGTGTCGCTTCACGCAGAACCTCGCTTAGCATTTTGGTACATCAAAATTCACACTTTTGTGTTCATTTGGTACTATTGAAGCTATTCCATAACAAAAATCTGGTTTAGAAACACATTTGGGCAAAATCAAAGTTACGAGTAATCCTACGCCTATCAAAACCCTAAAATTACGCGTAAGATTTTTCCTTGGTTTGATCTTCATTTTTCGGGTTTATTCCGTTTTCTTACTTGGATAAGTCCTAAAATACGCCGACTTTGGATATCTTTTGCAATCGCGGAAGTGTAAAGATCATTTGGGCAAAACCCTAAAATTACGCATAAGCATATTTACGCCAGTAGAAATCCTACGCGATAAGATTCATTTTTACGCCAGAAACTTAGGTCTACGCGATAAGGTAATCCTACCTAACTTTCACGCCTAACTTTTGTCTACGATAACTTTAGTGCTTTTATCCTACTTACGCAGAAGCTAAACCTACGCTGAACTCCTCATTGTTACGCGTTACTTTTGGTGTTTTTACGCATAAGTGCTACTTGGTTCTTGTCTTTTACTTCTAAGGACACTTCATCAACAAAGGTTCATTCGACTACAAAGATCCATTTTACCACACAAGTTTTTCAACATGTCACAACCACCATACTCTAACTATTTCCCTTACACATATCCTCAACGACAACAACAACTAAGTCCACAACATCAGAAATGGAATCAACAACAAGCAATTTATCAACAACAATTTAATCAACAACATACTCCACAACTTGTCAGAAATCCACAACCTCAAATAGTTCAACCACCACCAAGTCCTCAAGTTCAACCGTACACAAATGAATTCAATCAACATCCATCAAGGAACACTATGAAGGAACCCACTTGGTTTGCAGATGAAGTTTTAAGTTGTGCCAACAATCAATTCATGAGGTCGATCACTTGATAGACCTCCAATGCTCACTTCCAGAAACTACGATCAATGGGTGATAAGGTTCTTTAGGTTTTGTGATCTAAAGAAGCCACATGGAAAGTTCTTAAAGAAGGTTATCTTAGAAGGTCCATTTGAGATGCCTACTATCATTGTACTCGGAGATCCAAATGCCATTCCACCAAGAGATGAACAAACCAACATTGCTATCAATAAGATTTAAACCTACGTAACTTCTACACTATGAAGTCATGAACTTGCAATGGAATACATCCTCTTAGGATTACCAAACCCATTCTTCAGAGTGTTGATGCTCAAAAGATCAGACAAAAATGTGGGATCATATTCGCTTCTTATGGAAGGATCCAGACTCAATCGTGAGGATTTGGAATCCAAAATTTACTTGGCTTATGAACACTTCATGATTGAACCTCGAGAGACACTAGAGTCCTATCATCATAGATTTTTTGACATCATCAATGATTTGGATAAACACAACATCATCATGCCAAGAATTGCAGTGAATACTAAGTTCCCGAAAGTAGTCTTGGTCCCGAATGGGAGAAGTATGTCATTTTTCTCCCGCCGCAAGAACATGCATCATTCTACCTACGATTGTTGTACGACATTTGAAACCTCATGAAACGGAAGTTGATCGAGAAAGGATTCTCCGTGCTCAAATTGCTCCACCAACACATCCGAAAAATTCACAACAACTTGCCTTATATGCTCAAAACCGTTATTCTCTCAACCAAAGAACTCAACCAAATGCTACAAACACACCTTCACAACAACAACCTCAACAAAATCAATTGGTTCCATACAACAATGCTCAAGCATATGTCGCTGAAGTTTAATCGAGAATCCGATCCGCTCGAAGCATTGCAACAAGGATTTGCTATGATTGCTAATGCCTTTAGCCGCTATACCAACAAATCCAACAATCGTATTCGCTCCTCATCTAACACACGGACTCAAGCTGTTGTGAACAATGGACGGTTGAAGTTCGTAATCGGATTATGGTCGCCGATGGGCGGTGGTCAAGGGTTTAATGCCGCTGGTAGGAATAACAACAGAGCTCAAGTGGTGGAACAGGGAAATGCTCAAGATGGGTTGAATGGTCTTCGATGCTACAACTGCAATGAGAAGGGACACTGGCTAATGCATGCCCAAAGCCAAGGACTAAGCGGCGCTTATTTCAAAGAGGCTCTTCTTTGGCTCTTAAGGATGAAGCCGGTGGAACTCTCACGCACAAAGAACGAGCTTTATGGCAAATGCCGACTCGTGATGATGATATGGAGGACTTGGTGCCAATGTACTGTTATGTTGATGGCTAATATGCAAAGGCATAACATGAGTGACACAGCCCAAGTATGACATCGATGGCTTGTCTCGTGCACCAACAAACCATATTTATCTCTCGATCTCATATCTCCGCCAACATCCAGATCCCAAGGCTCGAATGTTCAAAATGAGTCATCCACATCTCATTCGACGATTTTCAACTAGACCCCGTGAGTTATATTTGACGCATCAAGATGACCAACCGTTTCCTTGATAATCAAATTGACTCGCGGGTCATACTTGAGGATCTAAATAATGATCATGTTGTGACTTCTGAACAAGATGAACCTTTGCCCCATCCGCATCTTGTTCGTTATTTCAAGACCAACAATCCCAAATTGTCGCATGTGTTGCATTAAATCAGGACTTGAAAAGTAAAAATGCAATGTTAACAAAGGATTTTGAATGTTTACAAAAGCAACTCAACTTTTTCAAAACTCAAAAAAAAAAAAAAAGGTTTTGAAGCGTGCCAAATCTTATCAAAACGAAAATATTTAGAACCATTGCATGCGATCTAGCCGCTTCAAGAATGCTTTGTTGTCTAAATAGAACAATCAAACATGAACATAAAAAGCAAATTAACGCCTCACCTTGGAAAATCAAAAAGCTAAGGCCGAAGTTGTTAACTTGTCAAAACAGTCAGATACAAAAAGCATTCAACTAAACGTAATAGATGATCATCTTGAAGAAATCATCGCTTGCAAAACAAACTTAAAGAGTTTAAAACCTGTTTACAAACATGGCTAGTCGGTCACAACCATTGAAAAGTTTACTTTAAAACCAAATCCAAATGGATATGGACCTAATCTTGCCGACATAAACCTAAGCTTTCAACAAAACATTCAAACCAACTCAAGTTTCCAGGCGTAATATAAAATTGATAATTCTGTTATGAATGTTGTTGAATATCATCGCCAAGAGGAATTAGATGCGTAAGACGAGAGTCGATCAAAATTAACAACTGTTGTTTACAACAAACCTTTTAATTATTCTAAACCGGTCACTTTCGCCACACCAACGGATTCTTCCAACACACCAAGAGTTATCATCGTAACACCTCGAAGTCTTCTATTGTTAATCCCAAAACACTTTTGCACAAACTTATGGTCCTTTACCTTCCATTAGTGAAGTAAACTCACAACCCTAAAATCTAAAAATTCTTAGATATTTTGACATTTTCATGGCTGACCTCAAAATTTTACAACATGAGATAGAATATCGACCTGAAATCAAAGTTGAACATTTTCAATCACCGGGCGAGAACAAAGAGAAATTTTTCAGAAAAATCTTTTACCTAATGTTAAAAACTTGAAAAGTTGTGCAATTGTTCGGAAAAGGATTTTCATAAGGAACTTGGGGTCATGAAAACGCTGAGAAAACGTAAACATCTATTTCAAACACTAAACGTGAAAAAGAAAATGTTAAGAAAAGATGTTGATCGACTCTGGAAGATGTTCATTCGTATGATGTTCAAAATGTTGTGTTATTGAATTCTGTCATATGCATTTGATAATATCTCTCACGATATCAAGGCGCTCGTGGTAAATGTTGAGAACACCGATAATGTGCTTCGATCGAGTCTTAATCGTTGAAAACAAACGATTGTCAAACGAACTTTCAAATGCAATACGTCGCCTTAATTGGTGTCAAAAAGATATTCACGATCAACAAATTGTTTTTCAAACAAAATCAACCAGCCATGCAAAACCTTCCGATTCTAAAATTGAGCAACTGGATGATCAAAACGTGTCTTTCAAGTGTCAAATCTCAAAATATGAACAAGAACTTGTAAAAGTTAAAAAGGAATATGGTGTCATATTTGATTTACTTAAAAAGACTCGTGATGAAGCATCAAATGAACTTGATCATTATCTTGCACACACTAAAGAAGTTATGCATTTTGCCGGAAATGTTCGGTCTGAAAATCAAGATCTGATTCACACTATCATCAAGTTAAGAGAAATGTTAGGAAAGTATGAACAAATTCTGCCAACAATCATTAAGAGATTAGCCCCCGTAACACTTAGTACTCATGCACCTAGAATTTCTACTGCCAAATCACAAGTAGCTAACGCGGCTTCCTTCTAATCGAAAGAATAGTTGAGCCTTTTCCAAACGTCCGCGACTTCACGTTCTAAGAGCACTCAATCGAAGAATAGGAAGTTGCTAACTAAGAAAAGATCAATCAAGAATGCTAAAGTAGAAGAACACCCTAGGACTGAATAAGACACACGCTGCCTCCACTATAGATATTAAGGCCTAGCAAATGTAATAGAAATAGTGATGTAACGTAATGCTAAACCGCTAAGTACTTTTGATATTCAGTCCGATGCACCTTGTGTTATTTGTGGTAAAAGTATGAATTCTGATTGCCATGATAAATGTGTTGCTAAAGCTATAATCTCTCGCTTAAGGAATCCTAAGAACCGGAATACCTCTAGGCCAACTAATCTTTCTAAGTCCGTGCTTGGTAGACCGCCATCTTTAGATTCTAAGAAACGCATTGCCGCCCCTCAGAGTCTCAGCCACCTCCTAGGAATGTCGTACCACCTAGTGCATTCACTAAGACTAAAGCAAAGAGTAGTTATAGATGGCGGAAATGGATATATAACACACTAGGATTTAAGTGGATACCTAAAGCTATTGATGTGTGTATATCTACTAAAATCGCATGGAACCCTCTAACATTTCGGTTCCACATCTACTTCTATTCCATCTGTCGCCTCGGTGTAATGCGATACGTATCATTCTCGATTGTTGATAGCGGATGTTCCCACAACACATACGCAATCTTAAATCTGTATCAAACTTTATTGCAAAGTTCATTGGCAATCGCCGTTCGGAATGATCACTTCGCAGCTATCATGGGCTACGTAGATTATGTCAATGGGAACATCGAAATTAGTATGGTTTACTATGTGGAAGGCCTCGTCACAACTGCTTTCAGAGGTCAATTTTGTGATGGAGATTTGGAGGTTGCTTTCGTGGAGAAAACTTGTTTCATTCGCGGATCTACAAGGAAATGACCTTATGTCCGCTCGCTAATTCTAGTCTCTACACTATCTCTATGCAAGACATGGTTGCTTCTTCTCCCATTTGCTTACTTTCTAAGGCAACATCAACAAAATCCGCTATGGCAACCGCTGCCTCACATCTAAACTTTAAACCATCACCAACCTTGCTCGACACAAACTAGTTGAAGGACTCCCACATTCCGTATTCAAAAGATCACCTTTGCTCGCCTTGTGAACAAGGGAAAGCACTCGCGGCTCATTTTCCTTCAAAGGTGGAACACAAAGATGTGCTTCATCTTCTTCACATGGATTTGTGTGGCCCGGCGCGGCAAACCAATCAATGGCAAACGCAACATCTTAGTAATTGTTGATGACTACTCTCGATGGACTTGGGTCTACTTTCTTCGTAACAAAGACCAAGCTCCACAAATGATCATCACCTTTCACAAAAATACGTGTTCACCCCGAACAACACCGCCAATCATCGTAATGCATAAAGGAACTAATTTGTAAACAAAACCCTTCGAATTCTATGAGAAAGTGGGAATTCAAAGATCAAACATCTATCGCATACACCGAACAAAACGGAGTTGTTGAAAGATCTAAACCTAACGCTAGTGGAAGCTGCAAGAACAATGTTAATAAATGCTAAACTTCCAGATTACTTATGGGCAATGATTCATCTGGATGCTATACTCAAAACCGCTCTATGATTACCAAACGCCACAACAAAACACCTTCGAGCTTGTCCATAACATAAAACCGAATCTAAAACACTTTCATGTATTTGGATCTCTTTGCTATTCGAATAATGATCGTGATGATTTTGGAAAGCTCAAAGCCAAAGCCGACATTGGAGTCTTTATCTGATATCGCGGATAATTCCAAAGGTTTCCGAATCTGGAATCAGAACAAAATGTGATGGAAACGATTCATGCTCATTTCGATGAACTCACGAAATGGCTTCGAGTATAACAGCCTAGAACCCGTCACAACCGCTTAAACTTCCCAAACCCCATCATCACCGAAGAAAGCCCCTACCTTACCGCCACCAAATGGAAAGGTTATTTGTTCACTGCTCGGATCTATATTGATGAACGGCTCCGTGTATCCGCCGCTTCCGCCGCACAACCCGATAATATTCCTATACCGATACACCGCTACAACAACTAATGCAGAAGCAACCACACCGCTTGACTCCAACACAACAGCTTGAACACACCGCCTAACAATGATGAACCAAATTGATGATATTCTCAATGAAATACCCCACTCGCAGATTTTGATCCAAATGCTTCTTCAACCCGCTTGCTAATGAGATCGCCGCACCGATGTCGGAATCTTCAACAAACCATTTGAATCCTCGAATCCGCACAATGTATACCAACATCAACCTCCACACATAGATGGACAAAGACCATCCTCCGAAAACATTATTGGCAACCCGATCAACCACCGCACGAGACAACGCTTCACACGACGGTGAACATTGCATTTATGCACTCACCGCTCAGCCAATCAACCTAAAACATCAAAGACGCAATGACAAAAGACAACCGGATTGAATCCATGCAAGAAGAACTCAACCAATTCAAACGTCTTGAAGTATGGGACCGGTTGAAAGACCAAAGAGTCTACGCCATTGGTCTAAAATGGATTTGGAAAACAAATTGATGCCGGGAACGCCATCCAAACAAGTCACGCCCGTCGCTAAGGGTTATCGCCGAAGAGGGATTAGACTTTGAAGAATCTTTTGCCCGTTGCTCGCCTTGAGGTCGCTCGATATTTCTAGCATTCGCAGCTCATATGAATATAACGGTCATCGATGGATGTCAAACCGCGCTTCTCAATGGACAACTTAAAGAAACGGTTTATGTCACCAACCGTGATGGATTCGCTGATCCCGAAGTTCCAATCATGTCTACAAACCGAACAAAGCTCAGATGGTCTCAAACAAGCTCTCTGCATGGTACCGATAAGCTATCATCTTCCTCATTGCTAATAATTTCACCAAAGGTTCGTTGATCCAACTTTTTATACAATATCATGAGGAACATATCTTAATTGTTCAAATTTACGTGGATGACATCATTTTTGGGTCTACACATAAAAGTTTTCAATCGCTTTTGCAAAACTAATGAAGAAAAATTTTGAAATGTCCATGATGGGTGAACTTACATTCTTTCTGGACCGCAAGTTCATCAATCACCCCGTGTATTTTCTTGAGTCACCCAAATATGCCCTTGAATTGTTAAACAAATTTGGAATGAAAACTCGTGGACACCTATGCCACACCAATGGCTCATACCAAGAAGTTAGACGCCGATTTACATGGGAAATTGGTGGACCCTACAAAATACCGTAGTATTATTGGGTCTCTCATGTATCTAACAACCAGCGTATCTGATATTGTCTTTGCCGCTATCTATGCTCAAGTATCGCGACCAATCAAACCCACCTCTCGAGGCTAAAGAATCCTCCCATACAAGGAACCATTAACTGGGGATCCGTATCCGGGATTCGGTTTTGAACTAATCGCCAGATGCCGACCACGCCAGATGCTTAGACTCACTAAAAGCACTTCAGAGCTTTACAATTTCTTGGTGATAAACTGTGTCTTGGCAATCAAGAAGCAGATTGTACATCGCCGCATCAACCGGCATAATATGTAGCCATGTCCGCATGTTGTGCTCAAGTCATATGGATGAGAACACAACTCAAAGACTATGGTTATACGATTTGACAATCCCGATATTATGACAATCGGAGCAATTGCAATCTCGTGCAACTCGCCAAAGACTAAATCAAAGCACATCGATCTTCATATCATTTCATCAAGGATCACGTGAACGTGGTACCGTTGAATTATATTTTGGGTACTAAATACCACTAAGTGATCTTCTCACCAAAGCCTTAGCTCCGCTAGGTTTAATGAGTTGGTCCACCGGATTGGTATGAGGTGTTTGACTCAAGAGGAATTGATGATCTCCTAAAACAGCCTTAAAACCGTCCAACACCAAATTCTCTATTGTAAATAATTTTTCAAAAACAAAATACAAAATTATAAAACCTGATAAAAACAACAAAATATTCTTCTAATCTACTTTTCTTCCAACATTGCAAGTACATTTCTTCCCCAACACTTTAATCTTTCAAAATTCAAGATTTTTCCGATCAAGTGTTGGGGGAGAAAATAAACTTAACCGCTTCAAAACATCGTGTACTTGCATGTTATCATATCTCGCTTGATTTTTACAAATGGTGGTACATTTTCGTTCAAAGACACTCGAACTTTAATTTATAACCTTTCATTATTTTCTCAAGTCGGTGGGGAGTGTCGTCATTCTTCTTTCCTAAAATCTTCGTTTGGTAACCAAAATGGAAGTTAAATGGCTTGGTTTGAAAAGGAAAAGGTGGAGGGACCAAACTGCCAAAACCTTTAAGTTATTTTTAATAACACCCCACCTAACTTTCACTTCTCATTTATTACTCAAAACATAAACCATCCTACGCATAAGAATTCACTCAAGTAAACCGTGTTTTTGATCTCCATCTTGTAAGTGTTTTTGTGATCACAACATGTTTTTATCATAAGGTTTTGAATTTCATGAAAAACCTACGGCTAAAACGCTTGCTGCGATTAGTGTTCTTCGCTATGCGTAAGAACATACAATCAACATGTGTGTGTTTGGGTGTAATGGTTTGTGTCAAAACGCTCAAAATACATCAATGATACCATTTTACCATCAAAATCCACCCGTAAACACGAATTGATGATTTTGAAAATTAGGTTTATGAGTCAATTGGGTATTTTCAAATGAAGTGTTTTGGTCAAAAAAGATTGTTGGGTTATGGTCTTATGGTGATGAATTGATGATTTCCTTGCTTTATAACCACCTTAAACTCTAAATAATCAATAATTTGGAATTAAGGTTTAAAGTTCATAAGTTTGGGTATTTTTGATTCACCATGAATTGGGTGTTATAACTCTCGTATAAAGACTTCCTCAACTCTTAAGCTACCGTAAAAGTTTAGTGCATAATCTATGGCTAGAATCCATACGCCAGAGATTTAGTTTAGGCTACGCTGCATGTATTCTACGCTGTAATCGTTAAGATGAGCTAGTATGTTGTAATCTGTGATAAAATGATGTTTAGTGTTAACTATTGATGATTTGATAAACTTATTTCGTGCTTGTTACCGTGAAAATCGAATCAAGGTCATTTGCACTCTACGATAAGGATACCCTACGCGTAGTCATGTTATGCAAGAATAATCCCACATAATGCCTACGCATAAGGTTCTACAATGGACTACGCCGATCCTCGTGAAGGATATGCGAAAAGGACCTTTACGCATAAGGTCAACTTCACGAGTAGCCTTACGCGAAGGTTAATATATGCCTACGCATAAGCTTTCCACGCGATAAGGTCTCTTTCCTACGCCTGTAACACTTTACGCCAGAAGTTAGATTCTACGCTGCAAGTTCACGCTAAGCATATATCATTCCCCGCTCACGCATAACTTTGCCTACGCTAACCCCTCGATTGACCTTCATGATGAATTGTTACTTGTTCAAACTTGTAAATAAACAAATCATATCATCACGAATCCTAAAATGTCACTAATAACCGAAATCGCTTTGATATGTTGTGAACTATAAGTGATAACATAAACTTTAAATCTTAAAGTTAACTAACTCAAAAACATTTCACCGACATCATTGGACTATTGAATATACAAGTGACTTAGGACTCAGAACAATCATTGGCACTCGCTCACTCAATAACTAGACAATAAGACCTTCTATTGACTAACATTATGTCTTTCGATATGTTGGTTCTTTTGGCTAATGTTATCTCGCATCGTTTACATGGTCAACAAATGAATATGGATGCACTCAAGTTCTCCATTGTTTATATCTATCCTCATGTCTATCCAATGAAGATAGGAAAGAATAATCTCCGTGTTGACTTTGACAACCTCACTTGCTCAAAATCTTCATGTTTAATTGCTATTGACATTCAAGACTCATCCGTGACGTAACATGCTTTCACACTCAATCGCTCCTCGAGATCTACATCCAAAGCTTCCGAACACTATGGAAAGGGTCAGGACAAATCACGCGGACGGACTCAATCACAAACAAGTCACCATTACACCGCAACTTAAGGGTCGTTTCTCCTAATTCCCGATGTCGACCAACCAAACTTTATGCCACACCACAAGAGCTCACTCTCCAATTCTTAATCAATATTGGTTATGCGAGGCTGTGAGTAATCACCAAGCACTCTCAATGAGCTTAAAAGTATTCCTCAACCTCGAGAACACTCTACATGATCATCACCAAGTCTCTGCTTCGTCGGACAATGCTATGAGCACCCTAAGCTCATAGAACTCAAGCAAATATTCTCGGCATTGGTCAACAAGAAACACATCGCTATCGGCTCGATTTGGGATGACATGATGTCATTTCTCAACAAACTTGGCTCAAAGATTCCCTACATCGGATATACAAAATTGTTGATCCAGAGAGCACTTGACTTCATCCCGAAATTCCCAAGAGGCTCAATGACCCCAACAATCACGACATGTTGACGGAACCCATTCTATCTGCTAGAATCAAGGAAACGTCTACAAAGAAACAAGGTGTCGTGCTACCGATTCCTTCTAACCAAGATGTCGAAAAGCTCAAATGTACAAAAGGTATCCGGAAGCGCTAGACAAGGCAAAGTTGGTCATTCGACGAAAAATCTTCCGAACACTGTAAGGGAGAACCAAAAGAGGAAGTGCAGAAGTACGGCAAGTACTGTGAGTCAAAGGAAGTTACCCAAGAGGAACCCTCCTTCAAAGAGGACTGTTCCATCTAAGGAAGTCGCCCATCCCAATTCCCAAACCCGAACCAAGAAAGAAAGCTTGTGGATCTAAAGCTCAAGGTACCCACACGTATGAAGAGATAACCTTCTCAACCGCAACCGTGATCCCTCCTCCAAAGCAGCCTAAATCTACAAGTCCAATAGCCGAACATGGAAAAGGAAAGACTCTCGTGACTGAGTCTCATGATGAAAGCTCTGAAGAAGAAGAAGAGCAACTGGATCAATCATACAAGAAAAAGTTTAAATTAGTTAGACAAATTCAAAAGTCAAGAATTTGCAAAGATCAAATGGGTGGCCCCGAGGATCAAGTGGTGTCGCCCACTCTTCACTGTGTCCCGATGCGTTAATCAACCCGATAAGGATCCGTGCCACCACTTGTGCAAACAACAAAAACGCTTGTGAAGGAGTCTACCGATCTTAACATTGAGGAACCGTAAAAGAATAAGCTAGAAAGAGAAAATTGATGAAGAAGCTAAGGAACAGACGGAAGAAAAGGCTAAACCTGACATGATGACTAAGAAGATTATGATGACTTTTCTCGCCAGCCCAACTCGCTCCAAGGAGGATACTTTTGCACTCCAAAGGACCCCTAATCTCCTCATGTCCCTCCTCATCGATTCTTCATCTAACTCATCACCACCACCATCAAAAAGATCAACAAAATCATCATCCAAATCGGTGAAGAAACCACCTCGATCTTGGATTTCAAGCTCATAAACGATTCACAAAGTCACAAACAAGTCGAAGAAAACGCGTTTCTTTACAAAGCTAAATTTCTTTTGTCGATCACATACAAAGATATGTATGACGAGCATGACAAGATGGAGAAAGAAAGGGAATTTGTTCATAAGTTCATGAAGAGTCATCGTGAAAGAGGAACCGAATCTAAATGATCGAAGGTTACACTAACAAGTACCTTCAGATATCGCTCCTAAAGTCCTAAAGGAACCGAAAAGACAAAGAAGAGATCATACTCACAAGTTTCTTCTCGACATCGTCTCCTGCGGTGACTAGAGAAATATTTTCCGGATAACTCACCCCTAACATCGTAGCATTGGTTAAAAATACAATGGCCAAAGAAGCCGATCTCTCAACTGAAGTTAATCGCCAACTTGTGATACAAATGTCAAAGCTTATCGAACGCTTACTCGGATGAAGTTAAATTTTTCAAAAATCTACTTGATTTTCAACTCGATCATCATGCAAGGAGTCACCGATCAACCCAAACCACCAAGAGATGACGATGATAAGGATAAGGATTCGCACCTAAACGCCGAAGCAGCCTGTAAATCTACCTCTATGCCACCTCCTCCTCCATCACTAACTTCTTCTCAACAAAAGTCTCCTCCACCTCGTCTCTACCGATAAACCTCGACGACCGAAGTTACCACCCTCGACTCATAAAACAGGTGAATACTTTGAGTATACGGGTGGTGACGATGAAGAGGTCCTTGAGCCCCAACAACAACCCACCTCACCCAAACAAGTGCGTAAACCAAGATCATCATCAAGGCCTTCAAAAGAAGAAGAAGACGACTCACCCGAGTTGTCTCTCATGGCTAGATGTCGATAAAACCGAAGAGTTTGAATGGTTCTCCACACTTGTCAATCAAACTCCCTACCCCGATGAAGGTCAAGAATTGGTAGACGGTTCTACATTGAGCACGCAAAACTTTTGCAAGAAAAGTTCCATGTGAAGAAAATGACTTAAATCTCAATTGAAGTAATCAAGAATGAAGCATTCCAACTTCTTAAAGACAGCTCTGAAAGCGCCGTCATATCTCCTTGGTTACTTATCCTCACAACTTGATCCAAACTGCTATATTTAAGTTAAAGTATCACCTACAGAATACCTATGATATACCCATTGAATGTATCACAAACCAACCTACATGACTATAAACTGATAAATTCATAATACATTTTATTTGCAGCCCCTTCCAAATGCGCATTACTCTTCACCGTTATAATGTAATTGTTTATAAGACAACCGTTATGGTTAAAGCAAAATGAATTTACATGGAAATTAAACAGATGTATCATAGGACATAAAACTATATAAACAGTAAAGAGTATTGAACCCATATAATTAATAATAAATGGCTTATGAAATATCATATGTAAACATTCATATTTTTTTTGTTTTGCCAACGCCAATCATCACCTAACACTGGTAACTACTTAAGATACCATAACCACAAAGCTTTATATATCATAATCTAACATTCAATGTCTAGTTTGTCGGGATGGTCCAAAGACAATTTCGCATAATCCTGCTCAATGTAGTCGCGAGTATAAACATCTTCAATATCTTGATCATCCAAGTTATTCTTTATAAGATGGATTATGTGACCTGATGTTGGTACCGTATATTGGCATGTGTAAGTATTAGATACCATTTCCATATTGAACTCCATGAGTTTATTGTATGAATATGGAAATAAGATATTGTTGGACTTTTAAAGGAATGGTAAACCAATGGTATTCCATATAATTCATCGCTTTTGTAATCGTATTTTCCCAAAAATCATTTTTCACAATAATCAAGTAATCGCATATTTCCATTTGATATCTTGTGAAAGTGTCCATATCATACCGTTCATATTGGATGTACCCAAATCAAAGCAAGCACAAAGAAACAATATTTTGCATGATCAGCATGTAAAATTAAATTATCAAAGCAAAATAAAACTGGATGCAAATCTAAAACATAAGAGTTTTGTGCCTTCCAAAACAACAAAAACACAGATCCCAAAAATGCTTTAATCTAGTGTATTATTCATGTCATAATTGTTTATTTTGATAATGTTTATCACAAACGCTTAGGCTCACTCAATCTTCCATGACAAACCCGACCACAAAATATACAAAGAGGGTTGTATTAATATGCGGCGTGATATAAAACTAACTCCACCAAATATGGTACACAACATGTGCTTACCGCCTCGCTTTTCCCGCTATTGGGTGTCGTCCTCAACTATCTTGGTCACCATCTACATATAAGTTCAATATCCAGATCCGAATAAACTAATATCCGCTCTCGCAAAACATTCAACAATGTTTGTCGCGTTAGCTTTGTTGCATAAGTAATAGGTTTAAGGCAAAAATGTTAAAATGTTTTGTATTTTTGTTGTCACAAAAGGGCCTATGTCGTGGTGACCCTCCTTTTTTCTTATCATCTCAGGTAGACTTGAGCAACCGCTTGAACGATGAGGTCGATGTTGCGCCGCCTTGTTATTTGCATTGATAGGCCCAACATCGGCCCATCACGTAGGCATCAGCTTCATCTTCACTCATCTTCGTGGTCCACCCTCAAAAATAACAAAACCATGTTTATCGTGCACGCTTTTGTATTAGTAAGAGTCCTTAAAGGAACTAATATTGTTATTATAGGATATTTTTGGGAGACAAATATTACATGCTTTGATTACCTATTTTTCTTCTTATCCTCTTTAGGTTTGACCTGTAACTAATTTGGATGGAACTCAGTGAATGCTCCTATGATGCGACCCATCTCAACAGCTTTCATTATCAACGTGCTTGAGCTTTCAGTTGCGGCTGACTAGGTGAGTCCACCACCCAACACGAAAACTCTCAAACTTACCATACTCATAATAGGTATGACTTTGATTTCAAATAGCGGTTGTGCCAATGAGATTGAGTACGGGAGATGGCAAGTTGGTGTGATCATCAAAACTCGTGATATCAAGTCATGAGTAACGGGTAACGGAGACGGGTGCAAATAAACAAAGAAAATTATATAGATGTACCTCTTATCATCCGCCAATTTCGTTGGAAACTTTATCAAGTTAACCGAGGCCTCATCAAAAAGGATCACCACAAAGACGCCCAAGTATCATCCGAGATACCCGTTCAAGGCTTATACTCAGAAGAGCATGTGCTGGTATAGTATATCAATGTCAATAATTATATATATTGTATACAAATGCCTAATATATAAGTTACAAACATAATAGTACCTTATCACAGTATTCAATCGGGCCTTTCACATGAATCACACCAAAACTTCACCCTTCCTAGTAGCTCCTTCTTTGCAAATTGTCACTCCACACCATGGAAAATTCCATCCTTTCTAGTACGCGACATCATCAATCCTCGCCTTACATAGAAAGCAAGGACCGAATAAAATATTTCAAAGATCATTCGGGCCAGCTGAGGCTACATAGATGACGGTGAAAAAATAACACACATCATTTTTCCGACAGGTCCCACATGAGCAGATTCTCAATTGTCCCATCTTTGGTTCTAGATGTGCACCCAAAGATGCCGCTGAAGACACAACACGCTAACAAATGTAAACGATCTTGATAAGTTTATAACAATATGAATCTTATCAATTATAAATTTTATATTCAAACAATTTCCTACCCGTGTCTTTTTTTCAATGCTGATTGCGTGGATGTCAATAGAATCTAGTATCTGCAGTGGTCAACTACTCGACAAATAGTGCTTATCCGAGAGGTAAAATTAAAACCAAATTAGCATGATAAAGGTGTCTACTATGGAAAAGGTAATAGCCCGGGTCAATTCCATCAAGTTATAATGCTTGCGCATGTGGACGCCACCACCACAAATGACACGCCTGGGCCTATTTTGCTTTTCAATCAACATATCACAAAGCCTCCCCCATAGAGTCACCCGTATTGATTGGCCTCCATGGCACGGGAAAAAATAAAATGTATCGTTAATTCCTTAACACATATTGGCTAAAAAGGCAAATGTGACAACATCAAATGCAAATAACATAACACTGTAACTTTTGATTGGCCGTAGAAATCAATGTTTTGAGCCCGCTTTGTATGGTTCATCCTTCAAACATTCGTCGCATAACCTGCAACATCTAAGAGGTAACAATTTTTATGTCAACAATATTTAAGGCCAATTTAATTGAACAAACATACAAAATAGTAAATTACCAATGAGATATTTGTTCTCCGTAGGCTTGATTTGATCTAAATCCACCAAATTTAAAAGGATGCCTAGACAATTGTCCCTTCAGATACAAATCCGGATTTTCTTATTGACGTTGATCCATTAAACTCTATCATAAAGGTATCATCCTTCCTAACTCGAAATTCTTCCTTGTTGTGCATGACAACAAAAATTTTAACAGTGTTATACACCCCTTTTTAACCTCAAGAAATTGTGAGTTTACTCTGCTGCCTTGGCGTACAATGGATAACATTACCTGCAACAACAAAACCATGTTAAAAGTCATTTAAATAATACGTACATTTTGTTATCCTTTATTATCTATTCTATAACTCAGTTTTGGGGAGATATATATGCATATACCTTGCATCGCACACCAAGAAATCGGTGCTCAAGTATCGGCCTTCTGCAAAGATTTACATCCCACATTCTACACAACAACACCACAATGGTACCAGCTTGCATCAAGCTTCAATTCGCTTTAGGAACAATTCACCCTTCGAGCATCCAACTTCGTAGCCATGATAATACACGTAATGGACCTTTTTAGTTTTATTCCTATTGGTCTTCATGCCTCATTTATGGAGTCTCCATTTAAGATAGATGTAATTGATAAATGATTCGGATTCTTTAAGGGTGCATAATCAGCAGCCCTTTTGTGTTCCACTGCATATGTTGTACCAAATCATGTATTCATGTAACCACCAATAAGCTTGTTAAGCTTCGTGATTCATGGCCTTGTTGCTTTGTATCCTTTGAACTTAAGATTTTGGGAACCTTTCGCCTCCTGCATCTGCCGGGCGATTTCATTGAATATTATATATTTCATTACCGATATTCAATCATACGGCTTTACACCAATTGCACCGTCAATGCATAAATTATTGTGCACAAACACTCTTGCACATTAAATTAAAGGGTTCAACTTTTAGGTATAATAGATACAACATAAGTCTCATTCGTTTTTATAGCCTAAAAAAACGCAACTTCATCATTTGATTTTCCTGCAACCCTCGATCAAGAATACGTCTCATTTTTGTAATCTTTCAGGCAAGTTTTTCACGTCCGGCAGTACATTTGCTTTGCCTGTTGTACTCTAGGAAACAAATGACAAATCTGTTTAAAGAAATCGTATTGAACACGAGTCTCGTGCCTTGATTTTTTACTATTTTATTTACTTATCGTTATTTAGAGTTTATCTCTGCCTCTATTCAGTCTATATTTTACTGTTAAATTTATTTATTATAATCTGATTTTTATTGATAAAAGTTTAATCATTTCAAGATGATCATTCCAGACCCAACTAAAACGAGGAATCTTTTGTTATACTACGTAATTGTTGTTTCGTGTCATTATGTTTTTGTTAACACGTTGTCTCGAGACTAACCAAAAGACGTCTTTGTACGAGTTACAGTTTTCAACAAACTTGATTAATTTAGCCACCATTATTAATGGCCTCTTCAAGTGAGTGAGTGCATGAACTTATATTTTACGGAGTAGTTACGTATTATAGAAATTGTGCCTTTTTGTCATAATCTATACAAATGATGAGTAATCATATACGAACCCTGTACAAACATTATTATGGTACTTTATAATCTTCAAATGGTACTATCTCGTAATGAATACGCGATAAACATATCACGCTGTTCTAAAACATATCACGATGACGCTTTTAAACATGACTTGAACTCACAACTTTTTTGCTTGAAATCATTCTCATACAACATGAGTTACTATTAAACTACAAGCTTTTTGGTCAACTTCACGTTAGATGAATATTTGGTTTTACCGCTAATAAAAAGTGACTGGTTTTATGACAAAAAAAAATGTCACGGGTGGTGGCAACGGCTTCGGGGTGAGGTGCGGGCTTGGCCACCGAAGGGCTACACCGCCACCTATGCTCTCGAGCGGCTCATGTTGCAACGGGTAAGAAGCTCGAAGCGGGATGAAGAGAAAGTAGCCGTTCAACGGCTCAAAATCATGCCGTTGCATTCTTTTAAAAAAAAAAAAAAAAAATTCCTTTTTCAATTTCATCTCTATTTAAACACAACCATTTCACATACTTTTTACAACAAAAAAAAAATCAAAACTTTTACTCAAGCATATCACCAAAAATAATGAATTCATCTTCATCTTCATCTTCATCTTCATCTTCATCATCGGAGTTTTCCTCCGAGTCTTCATCCGAACTCGTGTCTTCAACGGGTTCTACCATGTCAACCTTTTTAGCCGCAATGGATGCCCTCGAAGACACGGCAAGCTCAAGCAATACCCGGGCGTATATCGAACGTTTTCGTGAACAAGCCCAAGAAAATCTAATGAATGACTATTTCGTTGAAAACCCAAGGTTTCCCGCCAATGTTTTTCGTGAAAGATTTCGTATGAATAGAAGCTTGTTTGTAAAAATTGTTGGTGATATTGAAGCGAATGTCGAATGGTTTCAAGAAGGCATAGACGCGAGGGGGAGAAGAAGTTTCACGGCAAGCGTTATAAAATGCACATCGCCATTCGACAACTATCAACGGTGGACCTCCGGATAAATATGATGACTACCTAAACATGGCACGAAGAACTTCAGGTTATTTTTTAAAATGTTTGTGTTTCTAATAACTTGGTATTTTTTATAAGTCGATATATTTTTAAATGTTTTCGTTTTTTTATTTGTAGTGATTGCCTTGACAAATTTTGTCGATGGCGCGTAATCCAATTATATATGCGAGAGTTCTTACGTAGGCCTACATCCCACGACGTTGCACGGCTATTCGAGGCACATGAACAACGACATCACATTCCCGGAATGCTTGGTAGCCTTGATTGTACACATTTCATCCGCGAAATTGTCCTCGACATTTGAAAGGTCAATATAAGAGAGGTGATCACCCATACCCGACTATTATGCTTGAAGCCGTCGCTTCAAATGATTTGTGGATTTAGCATTCGTTTTTGGTCCACCCGCGTTCAAACAACGATATCAATGTGTTGAATCAGTCTCCATTGTATCTTACGGAGCGAAATAGAACGGCGCCAAACAGTTCATTTTATGTAAATGGACGACTTTACAATCGTGGATATTATCTTACCGATGGAATCTATCCTCACGTATTCAACGTTTGTTAAGGCATATAAGTATCCCACCGGACCGACCGGAAAAGAGATTCAAGAAGCTACAAGAGTCTGCAAGAAAGGATGTCGAACGAGCTTTTGGTCGTCTTAAGTCAAAATGGATGCTTCACCGTCCGCTTCGCTATGTCGGTCCAAAAATTCAAGAAACTAGTAAATACTTGTGTCATATTACACAATATGATTTTAAAAGATGACGGGGTGGCATTATCACCGGTTCATATAATGGATCACCGGTCGTGCATTTATGACCCGAATGTACTACCGGAGTTACTCGACGAAAACATCCATAACCGTCTCCGATATGATCTTACGGAGCATGTAGCGGCTCAAAACTTACCACACCTTGACGACTAGTGTTTTCTTTTTTCTTTTAAGTATTATTTCCTTTTTTATGTAATTTTCTTTTAAGTATTTTGTAATTTTCTTTTAAGTAATAATAATAATATTATGTGTTTTAATTAAATTGTTTGATATAATTTTAAATATAAAAAGGTAAAAAAAAAAAAAAAAAAAAAAAAATGGTGAGGGGTAGGGGATACATGCCACTAAAAAAATATGGTAAGGGGTGGTGTGGGGATGAGATGAGTTGGAAGAATGTTATTGGTGGATAGTGAGGGATGGTGAGGGATGGTTGCCACCACCCTCAATCTAACATTGTTAAGGTCACTTTTTAAATTGTAAGCAAACGCCTAAACCGCTGACATTTAATGACATTTATTATAAACAAAATATGTCACAAGGGCAAAATAATATGTACTCGCACTTTTTTTTGTCACTATAAATAGATTTTTTCTACTGGCTTCTACCTACACTTTTTAAAATGTGAAAGAAGCACATAAAAGTTTTTGGTGACACTTCTTTTGTATTTTTGATGACACTTTTTTACTTTTAGTGACAGTTTTTTTTATGTGTCATAAAATGACAATTTTTTCATTTTTATTTTTCTAGTGATAGTGAAACAATGTGGTCGAAATTGAGTTAAGTGACTAAGTGTCATTTGAGGTGAACATAAACATGTAGGTCCAAATGTAGTACAAACCAAAGCAAAGCAATAATATAAAGATGAGCTAACACTTTTCAAGTTTGGGGCCAAACACATGTGAAGTCGACCCCAAAACATGAATTAAGACACCATGATTTTGCATCAAAACAAAATCATATCACTATCTCTTGATAGACATAACGCCATTCTAACACATAATAATATCTAAGTAACCTTTTGAATATTGTCAAGATGACGTCACGATGATGATTCAACTACGTACATCGTGTTACACCGTCTAATCAGCATCTATGCATGGAATATCTATGTCAATTCACAAGTTACAAAAAGGAGAGTTTTGGGTGTTATGCATAGGATTCTCAGAAACTGTTTGAAATATCATCACATCTACAGTAAAACTTAGTTTGATTAACTGAAGTTTTTGTTGTTATCAATGATCGAATGGTTACTTTAATTTTAAGCTCAAACGTACCCAATGTCTCATTAGTAACTTTCTAATTGTAACATCACCGTTTTTTTTCGTAACCTATTATGGACTTATGGTTGAACATAGGGATGGTCCTAGCTTATAAGAGAGTGTAAGAGAGAAGGTTGTGAATTTAATTAGGGAAGGTAATAGTGCAAAAGATGAAAAAGTGGTGGCCAAAAAGAAGAAAATGCATGGGCATGCATGGTCCATAGACCATATGCATCTTTAGGTACGATAGTAACAAGAGGAGAATTTAAACACATATTTATTCTATATTGTTTTTATATGTTATTCTTTTCTCCGTGTCTATTACGTAGTACTTTTTAGAGATAATTATGAATTTATGACTTATCACTTTTTCGATTGTTGTATAGTCAACTATTTTTTTCCTACTATTTTATGTATCTAGATTTTTGAATTTCAATTTTTTTTTTAAATTTTGTAACCATTTCGCCCTTACGTTTTCTTACAAACTTATTAACTGCGAAAAGGTAAATTGGTTATTACATATGAACAAAATACTACAAAGGTCGATATTTAAAATTTTTGATATAAAATAGCAACAAAATAAAATTGACTAGACACCACTCGAAAAATTACCAAGAACTAGATGCTTATGATTAAAAATTTGTAGAAACTACTATTCTCGAACAAGTTGATTGGCTTCAAAACGAGTCTAAGTCACCTTGTTTTTTAGCCAACATGAAAAAAAAGAGACGAGTTGGACTCGAATCGTGAAAGGATCCGTGAGAAAATAAAACAAAATGAGAATGTGAAAGTAATTCTAGCCACCTATTTTAATTGAGTGGAAAAATGTAAAGAAAGATGCATCTTTTACAGGTGCATCTTAAATGTGCAGTTGTAGTTCCTTCTTATCATTCTCATTTTAATTTTATTTCTTATTTAATCATAACTCATACAAACAATACATAATTATTAAGTTACTCTTTAAGTTTACATAAACTATATATAACTGCCATAAAAATATAAACTCGTTTCTTAAAAACAATCCACTCGATCAATTAAGTTAACCCTAACAACACTTCGAACCATGTGGCCTGTTGTGTAATTAATTATTGTAAAAAACCTTAAACCTTCGGAAATGCATCTGATCCCAAAAAAAATATGCTTGCAATCTTATTTAGTTTTTCTTAAATGCACATGGTTGTGTTTAGCTCTAATTTCGTCTTGTGTCAAGAGTTTTGACCTTTTCTGAAGTCATAGACCCATTTTTATCGATGCAGCTCAACAAAATACAGATAAAGATTGAAAAACACAAAAGAAGCTCAAGCCGTTCTCAAAAAAAAAAAAAAAAAAAAAACTCGTACATTTGTATGGTGTTTTGAATTAGCATGACGATCATTCAAACTCCGCAGATTAGTCAAGCTAACGATCATAAATCATGGTTAAACAAAATTATAATGTTATGTTTATTTTAGAGTTAATTACATAAATGGTCCCTGTGGTTTATCGAAAATTACGGATTTGGTCCCTAAACTTTTTTTTTTGCGGATTTGATCCCTATGGTTTTGATTCGTTACGGATTTGGTCCCTTGACCACATTTTCAGTTAGTTGACCGTCAAAAAAGTGTTTGGAAGGCTGAAATGACAAAAATACCCTCGTATGTGTTTCATGAATGGTCCCTATGGTTTGTAGGTTATCATGAATTAGTCCTCGAATTTTTATTTTTTGTTTTTATTTATATAAAAAACATTTTATCGAAAATTTTATAAAAAATTCCGAAAATTATATGAAAAAATCTATAAAAAATTCCAAAAATTTTATAAAAACTTTATAACAAATTCCGAAAATTTTATAAAAAATTTTATTAAAAATTCCGAAAATTTTATAAAAAAATTCCAAAAATTTTATAAAAAATTCCAAAAATTTTATAAAAACTTTATAACAAACTCCGAAAATTTTATTAAAAATTCCGAAAATTTTATAAAAAAATTCCAAAAATTTTATAAAAAAATCCGAAAATTTTATAAAAAAGTATATTAAAAATTCCAAAATTTTTTAAAAAAATTTTATAAAAAATTCCGAAAGTTTTATAAAAAGTTCCAAAAATTTTATAAAAAAATCCGAAAACTTTTTATAAAATCTTATAAAACATTCCGTCAAAAATATTGGGAAAAAAAAATTTCGACAAAAAATTTTCTTTTTTCTTTTTTGAATACTTTTTGACGGATTTTTTTTTACAATTTATTTTCCTCTTTTTAAAAGAGAATATTTTGAAGAAAATCCGAAAATTTTATAAAACAATCCCGGAATACTTTTTGACAAAAAAAATTTGATAAAATTTTCGGAATTTTTTGTAAAAAGTTTAATAAAATTTAATAAAATCGTCAAAAAAAATCCGTCAAAAATTTTATAAAATTTTGGGCAAGATTTTATAAAAACTTCCGTCAAAAAGTATTCAAAAGAAAAATAAAATTTTTTCGAAAATTTTTCCCAATTTTTTGACGGAATGTTTTATAAGATTTTATAAAATTTTATCGAATTTTTTATAAAATTTTCGAACTTTTATAAAACTTTCGAATTTTTATAAAATTTTTTAAAAAATTTTGGAATTTTTAATATACTTTTATAAAATTTTCGATTTTTTATAAAATTTTTGGAATTTTTATAAAATTTTCGAATTTTAATAAAATTTTTTATAAAATTTTCAGAATTTGTTATAAAGTTTTTATAAAATTTTTGAAATTTTTTATAGATTTTTTCATATAATTTTCGGAATTTTTTATAAAATTTTCGATAAAATGTTTTTTATATAAATAAAAACAAAAAATAAAAATTCAAGGACTAATTCATGATAACCTACAAACTATAGGGACCATTCATGAAACACATACGAGGGTATTTTTGTCATTTCAGCCTTCCAAACACTTATTTGACAGTCAACTAACTGAAAATGTGGTCAAAGGACCAAATCTGTAACGAATCAAAACCATAGGGATCAAATCCGCAAAAAAAAAAGTTTAGGGACCAAATCCGTAATTTTCGACAAACCACATGGACCATTTATGTAATTAACTCTTTATTTTATTTTCGACTTTTTCTTAACTTATTTTTTTATATTAGGCATTTTCCATTGAGGTATATTCTTACAAGAATTCTGGAATAATATATTTATTATATGTTTGGTCCTCGTAACTTAATCAAAGTATCAAGACAAGCCCATGAAGATTAATTTGTCTCGTTTATGCACACAATATGAGTTTGAAATTTCAGAATAGTACTGTTAGTTTTTTATTTAAAACCAAGCTGGAAAATTCGAATATAGTCTACAGTTGACTGATATTTTATTATTTTTATTGGAAAAAAAAACGTAAACGCGAACAAAATTTTAACTATTAAATGTAGAAGAAAATTAAAACCAAATATTATTAAGAGTAAATTGCAAAAATCGTCCCTAAACTATGGCCAAATTGCACGTTTCGTCCCAAAACTTTGGAAAGTGCAAATATCGTCCCTGTGGGGAAACTTTGGGGCAGAAATCGTCCCTGGCCTAGATCAAATGACTAAAATACCCTTCTCTCTTTATTACTGGGCCACTTGCGCAAATGGTCCTTGTCTTTCGCAAGATTTTGCAAATTTAGTCCTTTTTTTTTTTTTTTTTTTAATTAACAATTAATATTAGTATTATTTTACGCTGTTTTTCGTTTTTTTTACGCTTTAACCGCCCGAGTTTTTTACGCGTTTTTTTACGTTTTCGTCCGATTTTTACGCCGCCCATTTTTGCCCGATTTTACGCCATCCGTTTTCGTTTTCGTTGCCGTCGTTTTTTACGCCACCGTTTTACGCCGTCCGATTTTACGTTTTCGCCATTTTTTTCGTTTTCGTCAGATTACCGTTTTCATCGCCGCCGATTTTTACGTTTTCGTCGCGATTTGTTACGTTTTCGTCTTGTTTTACGTTTCGATTTTTTACGTTAATGATTTTTTACGTTTTCGTCAGATTTTATACGTTTTCGTCATATTTTTTAGGGTTTCGTCCGTTTTTTTACGTTTTCGTCTGTTTTTTTACGTTTTTGTCTCTTTTTTTACGTTTTCGTACGTTTTTTTACGTTTTCTTCTGTTCTTTTTACGTTTTTGTCTCTTTTTTTACGTTTTCGTCCGTTTTTTACGTTTTCGTCCGTTTTTTTACGTTTTCGTCCGTTTTGTTTATGTTTTTGTCGTTTTCATCCGTTTTTTAAGTTTTCGTCCAATTTTTACGTTTTGTCGTTGCTTCGTCGATTTTTTTACGTTTGCCCCGTTTTTGTTTTTACGTTTTCGCCAGATTTTACGTTTCTGTTTTTTTACGTTTTCGTCCGATTTGTTACGTTTTCGTCAGATGTTTTAGGTTTTCGTCCGTTTTTTTACGTTTTCGTCCGATTTTTTACGTTTTCGTCCGAAAACGTAAATAATATGACTAAAACGTAAAAAAACAGACGAAAACGTAAAAAATATGACGAAAACGTAAAATCTACGAAAACGTAAAACGCGTGAAAAACGGACGAAAACGTGAAAAAATCAACGAAAACGTGAAAAATGACAAAACGTAAAAAAAACAGACGAAAACGTAAAAAATCAGACGAAAACGTAAAAAAACGGACGAAAACGTAAAAAATCGGACGAAAACGTAAAAACGGATGAAAACGACAAAAACGTAAACAAAACGGACGAAAACGTAAAAAAGAGACAAAAACGTAAAAAAATCGGACGAAAACGTAAAAAAATGGACGAAAACGTAAAAAACGGATGAAAACGACAAAAACGTAAACAAAACGGACGAAAACTTTAAAAAAAGAACAAAAACGTAAAAAAATCGACGAAAACGTAAAAAAAAAAAAAAACGGACTAAAACGTAAAATAAGAGACGAAAACGTAAAAATTCGGACGAAAACGTAAAAAAACGGCATCTAAAACGTAAAAACATCGAAAACGTAAAAAAAACAACGATCATAAAACGAAAAAAGAGACAAACACGTAAAAATCTACGAAAACGTAAAAAATCGGACGAAAACCTAAAAAATCTGACGAAAACGTATAAAATCTGACGAAAACGAAAAAATCTTCGACAAAATCGTAAAAATCGGACGAAATCGTAAAAATAGACGAAAACGTTAAAAACGACTAAAACGTAAAAATCTGACGAAAACGTAAAAAAAAAACGGACTTAAAACGTAAAAAATCGGACGAAAACGTAAAAAAATGGACGAAAACGTAAAAAAGCAGACGAAACGAAAAAATCGGACGAAAACGTAAAAATCTGGACGAAAACGAAAAAAAAAAAAGACGAAAACGTAAAAAAACGGACGAAAACGTAAAAAAATTAATACTAATACTAATAGTTAATTAAAAAAAAAAAGGACTAATTTGAAAAATCTTGCGAAAACACAGGACCATTTGCGCAAGAAACTGAAAAGTAATAAAGAGAGTAGGGTATTTTAGTCATTTGATCTAGGCCAGGGACGATTTCTGCCCCAAAGTTTCCCCACAGGGACGATATTTGCACTTTCCAAAGTTTTGGGACGAAACGTGCAATTTGGCCATAGTTTAGGGACGATTTTTGCAATTTACTCTATTATTAATGATATTACAGATTTAATTCTAATGGCAAAAATGCATATATATCTCTCCCAAAGTGAATAATTGCATATATATCATTTGTACAAGTTTTTTATGCACATTTTACAATGGTTTTTATGCATGCTTTGGATATATATGCAATTTTGCATTTTCGGGATTAGTGTTGACATTTTGAAAAGTCCTGTAACATGTTAAATCATTAAGTTTGTATTTATTCTATGATTAGACAAAAAATGCAAAAGGAGATTGTGTAACCTCATCTAAAACACAATCTAACTAATCACCTTATCTTAACACATGAGATAATCTCAAATAGCATCATTAAATAATGCTCTTTTGATCACAACATTTACAAAACTATGGGCTTAGATGTGATATCTCAAATAAGCGAATTACAATCTTATATGTAAGATACGATGAATGTATCTTAGGTATTGTTTTTATCGTGGTTTCAAATCATTGATCATGGATTCAAGCTAGGGGACATGTATATAGTTAGGCACACAAAGAGAGACAACTTAATTTCTCAACTTACTTACTTATGACATAATTGTTTCTCTCCATTGCTATGATTGATACAGTCATGGACGGACCCACATGTATGTCGGGTGTGGCACGGGCCACACTCTATTTTAAGTCACAAAGTGCAAAAGAGTTTCAAAATTGTCGTTTTTGTGGTATGTGCAACCCCCAAAATTGTTTTTGCTACTTTGTTTTCTTGCGGTGTAACTTTAGTTAGCCCAACATTTCTTTTGTGCAACATCCTTTTAAAAATCCTGGGTCCGTTCCTGGATACAGTAGCTAGGTACAAGCAAAAGCATAGTAAAACTTAAGTTATATGTGTTCTTTTGTGTGTTTTGATTCTTCAACGAGTATTGCGACCATCCGCCGCGTTGCGGCGGAGCTTCTTTTTTTGACATTTTTATCTGGTAATTTATGTAACGGAAAAAAACGTTAAGAGTATGTAAACTTTAACTTAGATGTCAGGTAAAACACTTTAGATAAAAACAGACATGGGAAAAATTAAAATTACAATGATAGATAACCACATAAAACCCAAATTAAAGAGCTTAAACTTGATAAATTATATCAATAACCGCAAATACACCTCACTTAATAACTTAATCTTTGTAATTAAGAGGGCAATGGTAGGAAACAGAAAAAGCTTGGATAAGCATAAAAAAAAAACAAAAAAAACCATAAAATTTAACACACCGAGTATTCTTTGAACATACCACCTATGCACTATCAAACCCCGAGTAGACTCACCACGTAACATGGATAACGACAATGAATAGTTCAGACGCATCGAACAACCCGAGCATTCCACCTGATAAGAATAATTAAAATGGTCAGAAGTGTAACAATACGGAAAAAACCATAATTTATGAAAAAGTTGTTATTGAAACTACCCGATGAAACTCGGAACGATGTCAACAGGTCTGTTCCATCAAACAGATGAACTTGATAAGGTATAACCCCGAGTGCGTATCTTGTGTAAGTGAGCTGTAAAGTGTACAGCGCATACTCATAAGCCAAAGAATTCTATAAGCAGGAGTAGTTTATATGACACAATCTATATGAGAGCATCTCTATAACACCATTATGTGTGTTAGCTAATAACTACTGTCAACCCCCTGAACCCACCTACTTAATGCATTAACTGAAACATCGCGCTGAACCAAGAAAATATTCATTGAACTCACCACCCTGAACACGCTCCCTGAACACACGGTTGGAACCAACCACCAACTAAACCAATGAACAAACCCACTGAAAGCAACCAAGACAATACTTGAACAGTGAAAAAATACCTCATTCCGCGGCATTGAACAGTTGAAATCATGCTCTTAGACGACCATAAGATTGCTCAAAGAAAGAAGAATATCTAGCTGAAAAATACATGAAGGAAGTCTCGATGCAGAGGCCATAGCGACCATCGAATCCACATGTTTCGGACACTCTTCTGAAAGTGCACGTGACCAAATATTGGACTGTAGCTGAAGAAAAAAAGTACCATAAATCGTAAGTGGAGGTCTGCATGATAGATCGTATTATATTTCTGGATAATCATTACTCTGCACCAAAAGGCTCAACACAATTGTAACCATAGTGTTGTATTAGGGCATGATCAAAGCAATATTTTGCGTAATTCCGGCATTTTTCATGTAAATAGAGAATTTTGGATTATCTTATGCTAGGAATACAGTAAGCAGCTAAAAAAGATGAGTCGGAGCACTTAAACCGCACATATATGTGAAGTCATTTCATCACTTTACACCAAAAAACTAAGTCACAACATTGGTTTGTTTAAAACTTACTGCATTGTTGTAGGCAAAAAAATTTTGATTATTTTTTTATTGTATTTTTTAACCGTAAAAAATTATGAAGATGACCCATTATGATCCAATCCCCTGTTGCCATGTTACTCAAACGGCAATACCCACTCATTTTACCACCTCTAAAATTATTTGCGCAAGCGAAAGTAACAGGTCTGTAAACTTGCCTTTCTGCAAAAACTTTATTGTCATGTGGCACCTATTCATCGGCTATAGAACATAGTACTTGCATAATCAAAACTATACACGATTCAGATACATCACATAATGAATTGATCAAGAAGCACCAAGATACTACAGATGGTAAATCATTACTCTATCAAACGTACTTTCTTTTTTCTATTTCTTTCGCTGCAATTCCTCGTCCTCGTAAGCAATTAATTTTAGCAAAAATTGTGTAGTAGAATACGTATGTCAAAAAATATACAACCTCACGTTAAAAATTTTTGTAGTAGAATACCTTTCGTTGCAATTTCTCATCCTTGTCTGACATGCCTAATGCCTTTGTTGCCTACAACCTGTGATCACATCACGGGAAGCAATATTGGGCTCATCCAAACCGGCTGCCACAACAATCCCAAGTAATTCGTTAATACCAGCCGTTGAAGAAGATATCTATAGTAATTTAGTTACCAAAAAAAGACCATTTGTTGCATAGCAAAACTATTTTAGAAAGATATTTCACTTTGAAAACACACATCCAAACACACCCTTAACTTTGACGAATCTCACCAGTGCAATAAGTTCTTGGAGAGCTCAGGTGTCCAACAACTTGCTCAAAAGTTTCAGCCCAACCATCCCTATGAGTTAAAAAGTTCAATGGCAAGTGGAAAATCTTCTTCATGGTAGCAGGAATAGACGAATGGTCAAATTTAGAAGTGGGTGTTGGTCCTTCTGAGCTACTAATCACTGCATAACAAAACATATAAAAAAACAGTGTAAATCCCAAAATTTTAAATCTTTATATGAATAACAAAATCTCAAATCTTACCAGCCCCTTTCTTGATCCAATGAGAAACCATAATAGTCGGCACCCGAACACGCAACCTATCAAACTTAAGGAATGAAGGCGCATGACCCATGTTCCCATCAGGTCGCCTACAAATGATCAATTATGTTGCCAAAAAATGTCAGTAGGTTAGAACAGTATACGTAAACACGCGTAACTTGTTGCTTTTGCCACGACAACAACGTCACAAAATAGTATCATGCAAACGGAAATATTAAATACATAACTTGTCGGGTGTTTGGAAGTAACCATACCTGGGAAGACTTAAGCAGCTTCTTTTGGGAGAAGAATTTTGTAGAAATTCACCCCCAATGCGACAGCTGCAATATGAACTTTTTTTTTTTCATATTCCCTTATCATCAGCGACACCTCCTAAAGCTATAACTCCAAGAATGCATCTATTCATGTTGTTGTTGCTGGCGATTATGGTTGCGGCGACTGCTGCTTGATTAATAGGTAAGACGAATCAGTAAATGACTTTTAAGATAATTATAAGTAAGAAAAATTAGATTAGAAAAGCCTACCATAAAAAATTATTTTAATTCAAAAAATTCAATCAGAAAACAGATTTCGAACATCAGTAGCAGACTGAACTTGTAAACACATGGTCCAATGTCTAGACATTGGGTCATGTGTGAATGCTAAATTCGGGAGATCACCTGATGAAATGAAATTTCCACCCCATGCCCGCATACTCCATTCTCCATTGCCTCTGCAATATGAAACAAATACGGGAGCAGATTTACCTTGGGTTTTGACTTTGGTTACTTGGGAACAATAATGATCCATATCTTCCTCCTTTTGTTGACGTAACTCAATCTAGCCTCTGCAATCCGAAACAAATACAGTTATTGTTTCACATTTTATTATGTATAGCTGCATTGTCATAAACTATTTAGTAGTAAAAAACAATAGATATATCATACATGACTTAGCTTTCGAAGCTGAAATGTACATACCTGAGATGGTTGCCCTCAAAGTGGGTGTATCATATATGCCTTCTTTAAACCCAACTATTAAGCTTTCACCTTCGCCATCATAGGTATATCTTTCGGTGCCCAAGGGAATTTCTCAAAAGTGGACAAAGGATGACGTAGTTAAACCAAAACACAATATAACTGTGTATAAAATTTATGCTTACGTAAATAGAAAAAAGCCAGTAGATGAACTTTTCAGTTTGCTTGTATCTCTCTCCTTTTTAGGTTTCTTGACAGATGGCTCTTTCTCTTTCACCTGGCTGTTTCAATGCAACACCATAGTTCAATAGTTTTCATAAACAGGGCATTAAAAAGGTATCGTCATGGCATTAAAGAGATGGAATAAAATTAGTAAATAAGGTAACTTTTCGGTTGGTAGAACTAATAATTTTTAACCATTAAAAATATGAACAACACCTTTATACGCTTTTGGAAGCAGGTTTTTGGTTGGTAGAATCAAGAGTTTTTTTTGGTCCTTGTCATCGTAAGCGAGTAGCTCTCCCTCATAAGCTGCTTCATCATTTAGTTCACCCATCTATACACAACAAAACACACCACTTAATAATTTATTGATTATTATCAAATTAAAGAAAATTGTTGCATACCTTCTAATAGACCAAAGCTAATATAACATCCCCCAGAATAAGCCGACTTCCCAAGAAAAGCAAACTGTTCTTGAAACTTATGGACTACTTACACAAAAAAATTACGAAACAATGAATCTACAAGTTAGAAACCATAAAACTAATATAATAGACCATTAGGCTCATATTTTTGAATGGAAAAGGGTCAAAAAGGTCAGAATTCTGCCATGGCTGCAAAGAAACATACGGAGATTCGTAGCTTTAATCGAACCCACAAATTCATCATAGCCTATTATAACCAATAAAGGGCAGGCTAACTAAAAACCCGACAACAACAGTGACGTGAAGCACGTTGGCTGCAACTTCAAAATCCATGTAGCTATCCTGCCAAAAGACGGTTCTGATAAAAGCATCATAAACCAAAACTGGTCGCCGTCAAACAACACCAGCCTCCCGCCATGGCTGCATAAAGAAACAAAGTTAAGACACCAGCCTTCTGCCATGACTTTCAATAAGTAAGACAAACAACTCCCAAGAAATAAACTTACCATAGACCAAATTCTTTGAGGACTTTCATCAAACACGTGGTAGGCACCGATACAATAAACCATGGACCACAGCATCTTCACCACATTTGAATATTAACTTCACATTCCTAAAACATAAAGCAACGAAAAACATTATAATCTATTCACCGTGACCAAAATTATTTTAGATCAAAGAACACAAAACCCATAATTACAAACATCTTGTGAGTGCTTATTTTAAACAAAAAAAAATGTCATCATCGTTTTTGTCAGCGACATAAACGGTGCACACACTACTCACCCACTAACAACTTCACATCATACATGTACTTCAAATAAAAAAAATCCTAAAAATCAAAACTCAGCTTGAAGAAAATATGCATACCTTTCATCTTGAATATTTTTTTGTGCTTTAGCTGCACCACATACACTAATCAAGACCCGCAAAAAGAACCCTTGATGAACAATTTTTTTTAGCATAGAAAAGGAATAAAAGAGAAAGGCGGTGAGAGGTGTGTGAATTGTAGAAGAGTGTAGAAGATGGAAGGAGGGAGCAGATATTATCTACGAACAACGGGCAGACATATTGGGCTCGCTCAACTGGGCCAGGTTAATCAATGAAAAGGGCCACCTTAAGTGACGTCGTTTTAAATTGTTTTTAATATATATAGTAATTTGCAAAGGTTCATAGACAAACAAATAGGTGTGCATATGTTAACATGCTCATGTATCATGGGTGTGGAAATAAGACCACTCCATCCGGCCTCGTTGGTTTACAAACCGATGAGCGTCGGTTTTGTGACACCGATGGAACCATCTCGTCGGTGGTGGGTCGGTTTGGTCTTTGTTCGATTTGTGCCTCGGTTTTGTGAGATATATTACACCACAATTGACAATGGTGTGTCAGTTTCAGAAGTGATGACGTGACGTTGAGGTGACACAACTAATATAGAAAGAGACGCGTCACTGTTGCGAGTGTTCTAACAAAATCATAAATGTCTTCCAGAGCCTACAAGATTGACATATTTGACTGGTTGGATACTTGGAAATCTGGATTAAAAAAAAATGTGAAAATTCTGAAACGAGTTAAAACGGGCTAAGCTCTATTGTTTCTACTTTCCACTGTCCTAACATTTTATTGTCTTCTTCAAAGGTTCAATCTATTTGACATCTTTCTTTTCTCTTGATTGTATTCATCTGATCACCAATAATAATTTATAACCCAATTTACTATTGTCATAAACGTATGTTGAAATAGTCGAAAGAAAAAGAGACATAAGAAATGAGTATAAGTTAAGGCATGCTATGTGTGAGGTCTCAAGTTCAATTTCTGTTAGGTGCAAACAACTGTGATTACACCAACTTTCTGAAAAGTGAGGGCTTTACTTTATTTGAATTTCTGTAGTGGTAGGTTCAAACCTCATGAATTAGTCGGCCGAATTGTCAGAAACCATAGTTATCCAAAAGAAAAGTTAAGGCATGCTTTAAATAAGTTTGTAATAATAACTTTAATAATTTTGTTATCGTGGTGTACTACACTTTGTATTGGGTCATTTACATACATCCCCACCCAAACTTCAATAATTACATATTTCCCCAAAGCATGCTTTAATAGCATTGTACATCATGCATTAGAAGCTTGTGTTTTAGGAAAATATGTAATTTTTGAAGTTTCCTTAAGTATATATGAAATTCCCCCTTTGTATTATTAACTTATATTATTTCTATCTTTTATACCAAGGTACTAATGGACTATTCATTACATTTGAGGTGTACAAATGTGACTATCAAATGACTATTTTGACAAAGCGAAGAAATTAATACTGTTTGACATGAATAATCGAGCACTGGTCACACTAATCTTACAATAAGGAAGAGCTTTACTTGATTTGATTCTCTATGATGGTGGATCTAAATATGTAAATTAGTCAGTCAAAAAATAGAAAAACATGAGTTATCAAAAAAATGTAATAGAAAATAAAAAATAAAAATAGAAAGTTAACACTAAATCAACTTTGATTTAATAAAGATTTGGAAATAAGTCGGTCCTAGGACTCCTAGCCCAAGCCGGTGGACACATTTTTGGGCTGATGATTAAAGTCTGCTTAATGCCTTAATTGTCGTTTTTTTTTTGAACATGTAAGCTTAATTGTCAAACCAAGAAAATACTATACATATATATAGGGGTGTCATTCGGGCTGACCCGACCCGACCCGAACCCGACCGAGTCAATTCGGGTCGGGTCAATCGGGTTCAAAAATATATTCGGGTCAATCGGGTCAACCCGAATTGACCCGAGTTCTAAACAAGGTCGGGTTCGGGTATATTTTTTTAGCCTTGACCCGACCAACCCGACTAACCCAAAACAACACATTTACAATGTAAAATACTCGGGTTGACCCCGAACCCGAATTGACCCGACCCGATTGACCCGACCCGAGTTGACCCGAACCCGAATGACCCGACCCCGAGTTGACCCGAGTTCTAAACAAGGTCGGGTTCGGGTATGTTTTTTTAAGCCTTGACCCGAGTTGACCCGACCCGAGTTGACCCGAACCCGACCGGGTCAACACGAATAACACCCCTACATATATAGTACTATTTTCAACAATTTAAATAGTAAAGTTTAACAATCAACTATTTCTGCGTAAAATATGATTACAATTATAAATTGTATATTTTTTTAAGGCAATTGCATATATACCCATTAAATCTTGCATATTAGCATATATATACCCAAAATATGTTTAAGTTGCATTGTATATCATGCATTGAAAACTTGTATTATGAGGAAATATACAAATTTTTAAGTTTTAGTGAATATATATGCAATTCCCCATATTTTTTATGCACTTAGTTGGGTGTCGGTGTTTAACGCAACACAAAACATCATTCAAAATGGCATGAAGATAGACGAGTTATTGTTAAGTCTAAGCAAATTTTAGAATGTGTGTATATTTATTTATTTCTTTGTTTATTTATTTTTTAAGTTAAACTCTTAAAAAAACAAATTAAGACCCATAAATATCATTTCGAGGAGGAAAGTTTACAAGGAAACGAAACATCCCATCTAAAAGGTAAAACAGAAGAAGATGCAAAGCGAGCGGCCCAATGAGCAAATTTGTTGTTTTCACGCTTAGTCTATGAGAAAGATAATTGCAAATTCTTCGACCACGAGCGAATATCAACTACAAGATCCGCAAGGCTCCATGTAGGTATCGTTGAGATGAGAGAGTAATAGCTGTTTGACAATTGGATTCTACAACAACATGAGACCAACCATGACGAAAGGCCAAATGACACGCAGTGCAATGCTAAAACTTCTGCGTGAGAGAAGACATAGAAGAACAAAGCATACTATCGACATAAAGGAGAGAACTTGTAGAATCACGCGCTATAACAACAAAGCGCCCTTGTAGTCCATGAAAGCTGCATCACAGTTTATCTTCACCTCAGAGCTATTGGGGGTGGGCGGGGGGGGGGGAATCCACCGCAGTGAAGTCGTGATGTAGAATGAGGACAAACTGCTTTTGAGATTTGAAGCCATTATCTTATCGAAGTCATTCAGCTGAGCATTAATCGAGGCTAAAGTGCGCTCATGAGAAAGATCAACTTTATCATAAATTAGGCACCATGGGATCTCCAATGAACTAACAAATTGTTGCCACGATTGATAGAATACGAGAAGCTTCATAACTGGACTTACAAATATCAACAAATTGTTTAGATGAATTTAGATAACTAGTTTTTATAGGTTTTGTTCGTGTTATTTGTGGTTAAATAGGCTAACTAACCCACTAACCAAATTCAGTTATGAAAAACAACGTTATTAAGTTCTGATGGGTTAAAGGAGGCGACTCGTTCACTAGCTTAATCAATTTAATCTAGCAACACGTCTAAATAGTTGGTGTACTAAAAAAGAGGTTGAATACTTTTAACTTTTAAAATCTTAGTTTCGAAATTTATCATAAACTCAAACAAAGATAATATGCAAAAAGTAAATGCAAGACAAGAATTAAATAAAATAAAGATTAAACCACAACACAAAGATTTATAGTGGTTCGTTCGCCTCGCTCTACTCCACTCTACGAGTTTTCGACTTGAGAGTTCGCTTCACTATGTCAACAAGCTCACTTCTGCGGAGAAAACCGTAAAACATAGCTTAAATTTTTAAAGATATAAAGCTAAATATTGAGTCCTAATATAGGTAGAATTTATTAGCCGAATGAATATGTTAGCCCATTAGCCCAGTTGTATTTGTGATAGGCTTTAGCTCATAAGGGTTTTGTATGTTTCGGTTTGGTATATGTTTATATATACCTTATATGTTGATCAATGAGAGTCAAGGGGAATTACAAACATTAATATGGTATCAAAGCCTTATGATCCTAAACCCTAATTTTTTCTTTTTTCGCCCATTACCACTACTTCTCTGCTGCCACTTTTTTGGCCAAGCCTTGGTTATCATTTACTTTTACTTTTTGCTTTGCTTTGCTTTCTCCTTGTCATAGCATCATGACGGGAGATGCTATCCCACCTAAACAACCGATTGACAAAGCTTATTCAATCGCGAGCTTCAAGGCGTGTATACCCTCACCCCTTGATCTCGACAAACTAAACAACAATTCATGGAGCAACCTTTTTAAACGTTTTTGTCGAACCTATGATGTAGTTCATCATCTTGACAAACGTGCTGACGCTAGCACTTCAAATACTGATCCACATCATGCAACTAACGACAGCCTTGTGGTCATGTGGATGTATTTCACAATCTCTCCTAAGTTGGTTGACATGGTAATTGATGATACTACTTTAGCGCATGAGGTTTGGGCTCGGTTAAAGTATCTTTTTCATGACAACAAAGCCGCTTGCATCATTGATGCAGGTTTTACTGACCAGGTTTTAATATTTATAATGTCTCGTTATACCTATAGTCTACCTTAATGCACTAACGGAAAGTGTACCCGGTCGTGTGTAGTGTAGTATTCGATAAAACCGAGATCATCCCCAGAGCTATGTGTTGGATTAATACTAAGTCTAGGTGTCACAGATTTTAAGATGATTTAATTAATTAACTGATTAACTACTAACGCAAATAAAGGCAAAGATGAGATCAAATAGAGGAGAGTGGTGCTAACCTAGTTATTCATCCTAGCTAGTAATGTCTACGTTAATTACTTCCAATTACTTCAGGTGGGGTCAAAGTCGAGAGGACAGCATTTGGTCAGTTCGCCCTAACTTATCAGCAAAGATCACACCACTGGAGAAGTCAGGTGTCCTCTCATAAGTCCAGTTGTTACTGGTCCCCTAAGCCGAGTCATTAAGTTCTGCTACATGTTATACTTATAATAGTGATTACCCGGGCGCCAGCATCTTAGACACTCACCCCCTAATTCTTAAGTTCATCCAAACAGTAGGTGATCAGTTGGTCAAATCACACAAGTAGAAAGGGTCGTCAGTTGGTAATATCTTACCCTTCCCGTCTCAGTCTACTAACTTAGGGTCAGTTGGTCATATCTCCCAAGCAACTAGCCTCTACCGCCATTCAAAACTACCGAAACAAGGGTAGCTACCAATAAACTATGCATGCATACACTTAGAAATAATTATACGGAAGTAATGTAAACGCAAACAAAACAATTAAGGAAGCATAACTAGGCCAGCACCAAGAGGTGCTTAGCCGCTCATATTAACCATACAAATCAATTCAATATTTAATGTTACGAAATACATGAATCGAAAGTAAAGAAAAGATAAAATGCTAATGCTTATCGTGGGGGAGTGATTTCTCCCTTGGAGATAGGTCCGTATGCTTCTCTAGACCTGCCTTTGGCTTCTTCCCACGTTCTTTGGTTGTGGTGTGTGAAATGGGATGATTTGAAATGCTGGAAATCGTGGGGTATTTATAGGCC
>OU343219.1:257029106-257091965 GCA_910596185.1 Chrysanthemum makinoi
CTCAAATTTTGTACGTTGTTCATAAATAGCAACACGTTCTTTATAGGCATTCAGTACAGTGATAACAGCATCATCAGGGCCACATGCAGTGTATTCATCAAAAACATAGTCATTGTTGACTGGCAGAATGCATCACTTTATACAATTTTCACTTTCACTTTGTTTTCACATATTGATCATATGGGACAACATTGCTATTACCCATATTTTCAATATCTGATTCAATAGTTTCGTTGATTGTACTTGTCATGCATCTTTTTGTACATCAGCATCATCGTATAGTTTTAATATCTCTGAGATGAGTTTGTCTTTGGATGGGCCAGCTTGTGGTAAGAAGAGACTTGGGAGAAACCATTGGAGAAATGCTAGCCATAAAAATTGTGTGTGCATTAGGTCCATCATCCACATCAGAGTCGTATGCATCACATCAGCGACAAAGGCGTTCTGATGATTGTGACCTATCTCTTGAATCGGCTGCTCATCCACATCTGCATCATAGGTCTTGGCATTTTGCCTCAGCAAGAAACAATAACTCCTCTTCATCCAACGCAGCACCATTATCCTTAGCTTGTACAAGCACAGATCTTATCTCTGAAGTAGTCCACATTCTGTGGACGTTTTTGGAGATGTGCAGTTTCCTTGCAATGTGTCCCGCACCACCACAGTTATAGCATTTGATCGCTTAGTTTGACCTGATTTCCATTTCTTCCCGATTCTGATTACCAACATAACCTCTACCAGCCCTCCTCCTCCTTCCTTGATCATACTGTCTTTCCTGAACTGTTTGCACAACAATTTTCCCATCTCTGACAGTAGCTTGATTGTGTGGGGTAGAAGCTGTTCTGAGGTTGTTGTTGGTTTGTGGGAGAGAATTCATGTTTTGACTAATCAGGAGAGCCAGGTGATTAATGAAGTTACCGCTGTGCATCACAATCAGCTTGTTTGAACTTTGGATCGGAATGAGTTTGTGAGTTCCATCACCCATGGGTATAACTTGTGAAGCTTTAGTGGTAATCCCAATTTTTGAGTAGAAGGCAGTTGAATCATTTGATGAGCTGTCTCTCCTGGATTTGTTTGAATTGTTCAAGAATCCTATTTTGAAACATGCATTCTCTCATTCTGAAGAAGAAGCCATAGAGCTGCTCATATTTAGTATTCTTCAATCCTTTAGTGATCTTCACAGAAGTAACAAATTTGTGCCATTCGGGATTCATGTTGATGTTTACATATTTTGACGTCATCTGAATGTTGGCACAGTCATTCTGATGTTCCTCATGTCATTCACCAACTTATGAAATCTCACATAGTACTCATAGACACTTTCATCTGGTTTCATCTTGAAGTGCTCAAATTCATCATAGAGTTGTGATTCTCTGTCTTCCATGGTAATTCGAACCTGAGAGAACATCTTACATTATCCCATACAGCCTTTGCTTCAGTGTTTTGGTTGATAAGCTTGTATATGTCTTTTGGAAGACCTTGCAATATGATGTTAGAAGCCCTGATATATGCATCGAATCTCTTCTTCTCCTTATCATTGAGTTCATCATACATCTTTGGTCTGTCCATTCCGTAAATTAATATACCATCTTCAGCTGGTTCAATTATGTCTCTAGTAGTCTCAACCATTATGGTCCTTCATCAATTGATTTGAGAATGTTTGACCCATTTTCCCTTTCCAAGACAATACAATCTGATTCTTTGAGCCCAAGAGTCGTAGTCTGTTCTGTCAAGCATGGGAAGACGGTAATCTGAACCACCGCTTGAACATCCTCGTCAACAGTGGGGGATTGTAGGAACGTTGGTAGACATATGCCTGATTAAACGGGATTTATAACTCTATGATTAAACCGGGAAATAGATTCTTTCACGGGATTTTACTAAATCAAGAGAACACCGTATTAAAATTCACACCAAGTCGCTAGAAAATCTTGAACCAAGTCGCTAACTACTAAGTCGCTATAAACCCAAGTCGCTATAATCCCAAGTCGCTAGTACACAGTCAAGTCGCTATATAAACAACTCGCTAAGATTCAAGTCGCTAGGAAAATTTTGACAGCAATTCGCTAAGATCCAAGTCGCTAATGTGTCAAGTCGCTAAATAGCAACTCGCTATGCACCAAATCGCTAACACCAAGTCGCTAACGAACACGAGTACAAGTCGCTAACTTCCCAGTCCGCTACCCGTAGTGGAGAATCCCTAATGTACTGTTTGCGGCTTGTCTCACTCAGACAAGTCGCTAACCCAACTCGCTAAGACTTTCAACTACAACTCGCTACCAAATTGTAAAGCAAGTCGCTACCAAGAAAACTTTTCCGTTGCTCAAGTCGCTAGCACATGACAAACACATAACAACCACTTTTCAATCCAAAAACCACCCAACCACTATGATTCAAACCTTCTAAATCAAAACCTAAACACTTGTGATGATTCTAAACAAAGTACTACCAAAATCCAAACTTTAACACTAGAAATCAACCAAATGATGCAAAAACCACTAGACTTTTTCAAACTCAAACCCCCTCAAAACCACTAGAAATCCAAAGATATGTAAGATATGATCTAACCATGGCTCTTGATACCAATTGTAGGATATTTGGATTTCACATACACATCAAAACCATAACACAAATTATGCGTATAAGTGGAATTCTAGAGAGAGAAAGTTAGAGGTTTAGGGAACTTAGTGAGAGAAAGAAAATTCTTATTATGAGCTCCAACGCTCTACCTTGGAAGGTAGAGAGTATTTATAGTCTTACAATAAAACGCCACACAACGGGCTGTGGATCAGGCATATAGTGGGTAAAGACCCGTCCGTCCTCCACGGTGTTACTAAACTAAATACTACTTAACATAGAAGTACTATGACTACGAGCTTTCTAACGATTACATATACTTGAGGTGACCGACTCTTTAATACCTGGAATTTCTAATTCCTAACAAGCCTCAATTAGAGAGGCCATCCACAAGCAAAAGATTGAAAGGTACTACAACAAGCGGGTCCGACCTTCGACCTTCAAACCAGGGGAATATGTCCTCCGACTCAATAGCGCAAGTAAAGCTGAGTACCAGGGTAAACTAGGACCTACATGGGAAGGACCCTATGTTATTAAGAAAGCATATGGCAACGGAGCCTACAAGCTGGAAACCTTGGAAGGAGACGCTATTGATAGAACCTGGAATGGCACTACTCTTCGTAAGTTCTACATATGAAACTTACAATGTCTAAGGACACATTTTATTTGCTTTCAATCAATGTAATTGCATTCTTCTCACTTGGGGAAAGAAGCATTAATGGTAGGCGTCTAGTATTCATTTATTAAAATGATGTAATTCTCCCTACCCACTTAATGATAATAACACATTTCCCTCAAATCTCTTGTTTCGTTCAATACAACAAAGATTTGCCCACCAAGTCGCTTTATAAGTTTGAATGTCGAACGGATGCACAAAGACTAAACAACATGTCTTGCTCATATGCATAACATCCATCTCAACTTCAAATTAACTTTCCTATATGGCCTTAAGGCATTTCAAGCCTTTCGCTGCCCAAAGGATCAAGACGGAGTGGGTCGCGACCCTCTGTCAGCAGTTAAATTATAAGATTGCTAATATTCTTGGTGAAGTAACTACACACAATGAGGCTATGCATCTACCATACGCGAGGTTGTAAAAAAATATTTTTTACGCAGTAAAAATAATAAAGAAGAATCACACATGGCAAAATTCGATCCCTAGTGGCTTCAATGTAGATTAATGACTAGTTTAACTAGTCTAAAACAGGCCATAGCCTTAACGATCCAACAAAATATTGTCTTAGGCCGTAGCCTACATCACACATACCAAAAGTTAATTGTTTCATCAGGCATGAAGCCTGGAAAGGAACACAGACAATTGTTTTAAAACAGGGTACACACCACCCTGGGGATCAAATTACAACCACATGTGTGCCTTCATCAAACCTTGGAGTGAGTGAGATCAGCTGAACCTGGAGAGGGAACCTTGGGTGACAGAGTCCTCTTGGAGGAAGATGGAGGCTGGAGTGTCCTTGGCTTCTTGGCCAGCAGGTCCTCAACTGAGGCCACTGGGTCCTTCGTCACATCTGCAAGGAAAGGGAACTCTAAGGCAATTAAGTGATTACCTGCATCATCATACTCTTTTTCATGAGTAGCCCTGTAGTAAGGAATTTTCTCCAGCACCACCGCTTCCCCAGTCTTGGCTACCTCCTCCAAAGTGGTACACTTGCCATGGAAAATGGCAGCATTCACCACATTCCCAATGGCAATCCCCACATCATCACTATGGAAAAGTTCCATAGCAACATAGGGGATCACTTTGGTTACCAGATCCACTATGTCCTTCTTCAGCATCTTCAGACGAAGGTTTAACCCATCCACCTTTTCTCGGAGCTTGATCTCTTGGTCCAGCAGCTTTGCCCTCTCTTGTTTGAGGCCTCCACACTTGGATGAAAGAACAGATATCTGCTCTTTATAGCCAACGACCATTGAGCCTCCGACGGTTAACCTGCTGCACTCAGCTTCACTCATTGCCAACTGACCTTTGAGTTTTTCATTCTCAGCTCTATGATCTTGCACTAAGGGATTCTTGTCAAAATCCTCCAAGGCATCCTCACACTTCTTCTCCAGGTCTGCATACTTTTGATCCCTAGCCTTCTCCCTCCTCAGCATAACATCCATTTCTTCTCGAGCTTTGGTGACAGCACGGAGCAATTCCCTTGTCCTAGCATTGAGTTGGTTGTTAAGCATGCACTGGCGAACATAGCTTTTATCATGTAGGTCGCAGAGCCTTTCTATAGACATGTTATCCATCACCCCCTTCCACTTGGGTGGGATTACATGGCTAACAAGTTGGTGACAAGCTAGGGGAGAAGGAAGCTCTTTCATATCAGGAAGTCCTGCAACATATGTACATTCATTAATATATTATTATTGGTACCTAATTTTGTTTCGCAGGAAAGAAAATTACCATGGATATCATCGCCGCTGGGCCCTTCGATAGCTGGAAATTCCACAGCCTTACCCTGGGCACTCTTTTGCCGGGTAGTTCGAGAGGGAGAAGTAGGTAGGATGAGCTTCCTTTTCGAAGCAGACTTCACAGCTTTAGCACTGCCACCTTTCCTGCTTCGGACCCTCTCACCTATGCCGGAGGGTCCTACGATGGCCAGCTGTCCTTCGGATACTGGTTCATCAGAGTCAGCAACGTTCTCCACCAGTTGATCTTCTACATCTATGAGTTCCTTTGACGGAGGAGCAGATGATACAGGCTCGATGGGCTGGGCGTCCACATCATTGTTGTTTATAGACACTGATGGGGAGCCCACGCCATAGCTTGTCTCTTGGGGATTCTTGGGAAGGAAGCTCACCTCCTTTGCACCACCAGCTACAACAAAGTTCCTGAACGACATCTCTGCACAAACAAGCAAATAAGATAAATATCAGAGAGATAAGTTTTAATTTCTTATGTTAATCATAAAAATACATACTTTCTCCATCACAAATTATCTCAGGTACCAAAGGAGACCCTTCCCATCTTTCAGCAATGCCAGCCATGAACAGGATTGGCTCAGGAAAGGTTTGGCAATCAGCTGGATGACGAGCCAAACGCTGATACAAAGGGTTCCTTCTCACAGTATATGGCAAGGGATCGTTGAACCTTTTCTCATCATATTGAAAGTCTGGGTTTAACAATGCAGAGTATGCTAGAGGGATAATGGTGTTTTGAATGTAAAAGAATTTTCCTTTCCAGTTCCTTATGTTCGTAAAAGGCCTATCTATCAGAATAGGCACATCCCTTTCACCTCTTTTGGCTAAGGTCAACCAATCTCCTCCCGGGTATAGATTCAGAAAACCCCTAAGCACAGTCAAGGATGGTTCAAACCCATAAGCTTTGCACATAACAATGTATGTCGTAAGCTTGGCTAGGCCAAAAGGGTTGAACCTAGAAATGTGTACCTCATAATACCGGAGGAATTCTAAGATCAAAGGATGCAAAGGTATCCTAAGGTTGGAAGTGGTGAAAGCATGGGTATACAGGCCTACATAATTTTCAGGGGCATCAAATATCCCTTAATTTTTACTCGGTAGCATGATTTTATGTTCCTTTGGAATGGGATAATCAGTGAGGAATGCTTTAAGCTCCTCCCTGGTTAGTGTACAACCTTGTTGTTTTATAACAAATTTTTTATTGGTAGACATGAAACCTTCTAAAGAACACAACAATGTATTTGAAATACAGAGAAGAAGGAGTGTTTTACCTTGTTTGATCGAAGGCTTTATCGGAAGAGGTTTTAGTAGGTGAAAAGCTTGGGCGAGAGATAAACTTTGTTAGGGTTTTACTGTTTTTTACATTTTATATACCCTACAAACGTTGAATCTCAGCCCTACATGTGTCCGGACTTATCCCTTTCCTACCGGACTTCAAACCATTTTTAAAATTTGAAATGATGTTTACTTTTACCGAGGAATAGGGAGTAGTTAGGATTAGTCTTGATTTAAATACGGTCAATAATTACAAGACTTTTTATCTTCGTTCGTTTTTGTGACGAAGAGGAGGTTTCGTTTTTATTTCTGAGTCGTAAGCAATATTTCTTGTTCGTACATATCACTTTCGACTGGGGGGCTTGATGACGTACCCTCCGATCATGTCGAAGGACACCCCTTCGGCCTCAGTCGAAATTGCATTACGAAGACCCAAGTCTTTCTTCATAAGGCATTGGTGGCGTAAAACCATTCATCATTGACATGGTTACCAGTTGGGAATTCGCCAGCCGAAGGCCTATGCCCTTTGGTGTCTTCCCTTGAAGATGCCAAGACAAAGAAGAACCTTGACTTGGTCTTCCCCCACGTTCCCACTATGTCCTTAGCTTCCCCGCCAAGTCCGAGATAGTGGGGATGAAGCCCTAGCGGTTACCACAAATCAGGGGACGCCCCCATGATCTCCTAAACGTGTGCTAACACTCTCCAAGCTATTTTCATCACCTATAAATAGGTTGGACGAGTCATTTCAATGGTATGTTCACTCAACACAGTATTTCACATACATCATATTATCTACAACTCATATCACATACTTATTCACACGCCGGAGGTGGTTCGCAGGGCCCAACCCCTGCGCAATCACTTAACGAAGTGTCTACTATTTCTTATTGCAGATTGGCTACAAATTTGGCCAAAATCATATCACCCCTCATACCCTTCGATCACCATCGAAGGCCTGGTCGTACGAATTATTGTACAATCATTAGCCATAAATAACTTTGGGTTTGGGCCTTCGTGAGCCCAAACCGTTATCGGGTTAGCCCAATCATGTTGGGCTTGTTAGTAGTAGTCATTGGTCGGGTTCGTAACCCGAATGCGGACTATACGTCATCATGTCCCCCCAGTCTAGTATGCGCGGGGAGAACCTGCGGATGCTAGACTAATAACTGTAGCACCTAAATTCTTCAAAGCGTAGCGGAGAAGCTAAAGAAGTTTCCCGCCTTGAAGAAGACACGGTGAATCTAGTCAAAATATCTCAAAGGAATGCCTCGTAAATCGGGGGAAAGTAACTGTAACTGTGTCACATCAACAGATCCTATCCACTCATTTAGAGATAGTGGGATCCACGTGGCGTTCATCGCGTGGATGAAAAAACTTATATAACCTTCCGCCTCCTTATTACTGTGATTATCACAGTAAAAATCATTTCCGCCATTGTTAAAAAAGCTCCAACTTGCAACCAAGAAACCCTTGATATCCTAAAGGTAACCGCGCGTGCGCCTTTAAATAACTGTACCATGGTCCGTGGTTTAGCTGATTTCACCTCCGACATGACCGAGGATGAACTTCTCGAGTTCACCTCGGATTATTATATTCCCTTCGCGCTGCATCCGGAAGTTTCGAGTCCGCGAATCAACGTGTGTCCATATCCTTATTCTTGAGCGACGTGGTAAATTACTACCGTCTGCACATATCCCAGCTGCACTGCATAGGTGCAGCCAAAATAACCAACTTCGAGGTTAATTGCCGTCTCCTGGCAATTAACCCGACTATCCACCTATTCCGCGCATTTTACCACACAACGTGGTCAAACGGTGGGTATCGTTTGCTAAGCGCGCCGGTAGACTGCAATGTTACACGGAGAAACTGGACGCGCTTAGGAACTGGAGGGAAAATTTTTTCTGGGTTGATAAGGCGCTATTTCCCTGGGACTTTGACTTCTATACCCAGGGTTCGCTGCCAAAGGATGAGCGCCCCCACCCTGGAACATACAGCGCTGAGGATGCGGATACGATAAACACCAACCGTATTCCCATCAATTCCTACCCCGAGGAATTTTTGGTGCATATGGGCATCAGTCGTAATTACTTTGGTAGACCTGATGAGGTGCCAATCTTCTTGGACGCGGATGGCCAGGGTGGGTGCTCGTCCTTTCGCATTCCTTTGCTTATTAATGTGAGCCTTTCTTTTAATCTTTGTACTTTTCATAACCTGTTTGTTGTTTGTTTTTTGTTGCGCAGAGATGGATCTATTCAGAGTTGTTCAGTTGGCGAAGCCGCGCCAAGTGAATGTAGGGACGCGCCCGCTGAGAGAGGGGGAAGAGCCCATTCTGGAAGCCACAGCAGGGCGTACCCTAGAAATGGAGCTGGGAGAGACAGGGGTAGTTCTTCCGTCGCGCTGGAGGCAACCCCTCTTCAAAGCGTGCCTAGCCCTAGGGCTCCCTCCCCATTAGTGGAGCCGTCACAATTAGAAGTGGCGGAGAGCATGGAAGAAGAAGAGGAGGAGAGCCAAGGGTTGAAGCGCAAGAGATCGCTTGATGGCGATGGCGCGAGCTCATCTAGGAAGAAGCGTCCCGTCATTCTGGTCGTTGAGTCATCATCCAGTGACGTTGCATCGCCTCCCCCTTCAGCTGATACTGCTGCTCCTCAGTAAGTGTTATTTTCAAAGTCCTTATCGCATTCCCTTTTGATGTTATGAAACAATTGCTAATTCGCTTGTATGTGTGCAGGTTTGAACACTCTGTAGAGTCGCCCCCCAAGGATAGTCCTGTGCGTGCTGAATCTTCTGAACCGAAGAGCCAAAGCGCTGAGCCATTGGCATCTGGGGATGCGCCAATGGATCAGCTTGTTGAAGATCTGGTGCTGGCTACTGCGCACCAAGCTACGTTGGTTGCGCAGCTAAAGGCTAAGTACTCTGGAGAAAGTAGCCAGAGCGCGCAAAAGGACCAACAAATTGCGTTGCTGGAGGCACGTTTGGCCAGTGCCAAGGTTGAAGCAGAGGCCATGAGCTCGTACGCCCAAAGACTTGCTGAAGAAAAGATGGCACTGCTGGGCCAAATAAGTCAGGAGCGTACTGCATCAGCGGAGTATAAGGCTTCGTGTCTCTGGGCGCTGAAATATCTTGAGAAGGGGAAGGAAGAGTTGTTCTCTCAGTTAGGGAATTTTGGTGCAACTGTGGGAAGCTCACTGGAAGCGCAGGAGATGAAGTTGCGCAAGCTCAGCATTGAGTATGATGAGGAGTTATATCCCCAGCTCATGTCTTCTATCGCTGAGCGCAGGTGGCTCATCGGCCATGGTCTGCGCCTTGCTGCCCTCAGTACCTTGGAGTCGCAGGAGGTAGTGGACGCGTTTGGGGGGGTTGTGCAGTGCGCGTTGGCGCGGGGCAAGGCAGAAGCTGTAGAGGAGCTCCATGAGGCTGATCTGTTGAAGGTGCCTGCTGATAAGGTACCTGGCTATAATGAGCATACGTATGATGATCTGGTTGCCGCAATGGAGAAGATGAAGCTGTTGGAGTTTCTTCTAATTGATGAATTGGAGCGCGACCAGGATTATCCCATAGGGGTAATTATGGAGGGGCTAACCTTGGCTCGGCATAGTGCTGAAAATGCGGAGGCGCAGCTTGATTATTTTTTGAAACCTGATGAGTCCCAGTTGCAGGTGCCTGTGTTTGCTCGCCCCCGCGACATCTTGAATCCTTTCGCCCTGGAGAAGGAAGTTCCTTTAAAGCAAGTCTTGGAAGCTCATGCTACAAGACTTGCCAAGAAGGAAGGTGTTAAAGGCAAGGCTATTTTGTGCGGTATTGGCGCAGCTCATCTCCCCAGGTCTGACGGGGTACCGGTTAGTGTTGCCACGGTATCCCGCCAAGACTCCGACTTGTTGAAGAAGCTAAACGAGGTTGGGGACGCTGCAAGCCGTGTGGGGATCTCATCTCTTAGGCGTTGTAGGAGCATATATATTGTAACTTGTGTTGTAAATATCATTTTGTAAGAACGCATGGTACTTAATGAAATATTACTTTTGTTGAATGTGGTTGCGACTTATAATATTTGTACTTAGTTACCTGTCTTTGCATAAAAACGTGCTTATTGTCTAAGAAGCAAACTGTTGTATAAGCGCAACGAATCTTTGGAGTTCATAATTATGTATGAACTATCATACTTATAATGTTTTAAGTATTTTTAACATAATCGTATATGGTGTGATATTCAGCGTACTGTAAATATCATAGTAAGGAGCCAAGAGTCTTGATTCCTAGTTTTGTTAAACGCGCATGGTATGCATTGTTGCGCATCCATCGTGGAATGCGCATTGAACTTATTCCAACGTCTTGAAAATAAGGTGTTTAACAAGGATGCGTGATCCAATGTTGATGGGTTTGCAACCCTCTTACTCAACGAGTTATTTAGTAGGTTTACTCATCCTTTTACCATCGTGGGTTTATTATGTGCATGCGCGCCATGTAGGCAAAAGATAATATAACAACAATGTTGAGATATGAATAATACGTAAATAACAAATTAAAATGTGTCGTGGAGTTAGCTAGAAACCACGACATTTTATTAATACTTGCAAGTTTTTGTAAAAAGAAAAGAAAAACATCTGCCTAAGTAAACAAAATGTAAATACACGGATATTTATTGAACACTATACTAAAGTGCAGGAGTATCCGTGCGCTGGGCCGTAGCCGTTCCTAGAGATAGCATCGTTTGAGATTGCAGATGTTCCATGTGCGTGGTAGTTCACGGCCATCCATGTCACGCAGCTTGTACGCGCCTTTTCCTAATGCTTCAATGACCTCATAAGGTCCTTCCCACTTTGGTCCAAGTTTTCCTGTATCTTCTGCTTGGCTCGCATCATTGGCGCGGTATACGAAGTCGCCTGGTCTGAATGAAACACTGCGCACTTTAGCATCGTAGTATCCCTTCATTTTTTCCTTGGATCTCGCTTCACATATAGTTGCGCGCTCGCGTTTCTCTTCCAACAGGTCTAAGTCGATACGCCGTTCATCGTTATTTGTTACAACGTTAATTTTGGTAGTGCGAATAGTTGGCATCCTAATTTCTGCTGGTATGACGGCTTCTGTCCCATAGACGAGAGAAAAGGGAGTGTCTCCCGTGCTAGTTTTGATTGAAGTGCGGTGTGCCTACAGAACATTCGATAATTCTTCCACACACCTTCCTTTGTGCTTGTCCAGACGTGCCTTAATTCCTTCACCCAGACTTCGATTTGCACGCTCTACTAAGCCATTGGTTTGTGGGTGTTTAACCGATGCGAAGTGCTGCGTGATATTTAACTTCTCGCACCAGTCCTTGAAAGGGTTGTCACATAATTGTTTCCCATTGTCCGAGATGATTTCCCCAGGTAATCCGAAGCGGCATACAATATTTTCCTAAACAAAGCGTTTTACCTGATTGCCAGTGATTGTTACAACCGCCTTTGCTTCGATCCACTTGGTGAAATAGTCTATGGCTACTATGAGGAACTTCAATCCTCCTGCTGCAACAGGAAAAGGACCTGCAATGTCGATACCCTACTTGTAGAATGGCCATGGTGCCGTAATAGGTGTTAGCTCCTGTTGTGGTTGGCGTGGAACGGGTCTGTGAACCTGGCAGTCGCCGCACTTTTTTATTAAGTCCCGCGCATCACGGTGCATGGTGGAACTTGCTTGATGGTAAACCTGTCGAAACTCTGAATTAGTGACTTGGTCTTGTCGAGGTATTGGATCATGTTTTCTTCTTTAGCCACATACTCGCCCAACACATGGTTGGCCACTAGCCGGGAATCCACATTTGCTTCCAGGTTGCGTACGCCCATTCGAGCTGCAATGCGTAGTCCGACGATTAGGGCTTCATACTCTGCCTCATTGTTTGTCGCTGTGAATTCAAAACGCAGTGCGTAAGTGAATTCCATTCCCTCTGGGTTTGTGAGGATAAGGCCTGCTCCTGACCCATCCACGCATGAAGATCCGTCCGTGAACAAGATCCATGGGTCTTGTATTTCCACCTTACTTTGTGAGGGTAAGTCCTCAGGGTCCGGTTTTTCGATGATAAAGTCTGCTAGTACCTGCCCCTTAACCGCAGTGCGTGGCCTGTAGGAAATGTTGTGCTCACCTAGTAACACACTCCACTTCTGTAGACGTCCTGATGCGTCAGGTTTGGAGATAATTTGCTTGATGGGTTGGTCTGTAATCACTGCTATTGGGTGTGCCTGGAAGTACCTGCGTAACCGCTTTGCAACAAATACTAGTGCTAGGACCAACTTTTCCATTGCACTGTAGTTAATCTCCATCTTCTTGAGTGCCTTGCTTACAAAATACACCGGTGTTTGCACTGAATCCCTGTCTGTTAATAGCACTGCGCTTACTGCTCCATGAGTCGCCGACAAGTACATGATTAACTCCTCCCCTGGGCGAGGTGCCACCAGCGTGGGGAGTGCTGCTAAGTGTTGTTTAAGTTGTATGAAAGCTTCTTCTGCTTCCATGGTCTAGCGAAAGTCTCCCTTTTTTGTACACTTCTTGAGCATTTTGAAGAGAGGGAGTGACTTGTCTGCTGACTTGGACAAAAATCTGTTCAAACCGGCCAGCTTTCCGTTTAGGGATTGGACTTCTTTCAACGTGCGTGGTGAAGGAAGTTGGATGACAGCCTTCATTTTTTCTGGGCACGGTTTGATGCCATCGGGCTCTATAAGATATCCGAGGAACATGCCTTCCGTAGCCCCAAAAGTGCATTTCTTAGGATTTAGCTTCATGTTGATCTCTTTTAGTGTCTTAAATGTTTCCTCAATGTCGCGCACCAATTCATCTTCCGTATGGCTTTTTATTACGAGGTCATCAACATAAACCTCTAAGTTGCGGCCCACCTGTTTTTCAAATGCGTTATCCACCAACCGTTGGTAAGTGGCGCCTGCATTTTTTAAACCAAAGGGCATCTTAGTATAGCAATAGACGCCTTGGCTTGTATGGAAAGCCGTTTTTTCTTCATCTTCCTTAGCCATCTGAATTTGGTGGTATCCTTTGTATGCGTCTAGGAAGCATTTAAGTGGGTATCCGCACAAGGATTCTACCTTCCAGTCTATCTCCGGTAGCGGGTAGCAGTCTTGTGGACATGCTTTGTTGAGATCTGTGAAGTCCACACACATCCTCCAACTACCATCGCTCTTCTTGACCATCACTGGATTGGAAAGCCAGTCATGGTAGTAGACCTCTCGCATGATACCTGCGTCCACAAGTTTGTGTACTTCTGCCAGAATTGCTTGTGCACGCTCTGGGGCTTGGCCACGCTTCTTTTGTCGTACTGGGGAGTATCCTTGTCGGATTCTCAACTTGTGCTCGGTGATTGAGCGTGGTACCCCGGTCATGTGCTTTGGTTCCCATGCGAAAACATCCAGATTCTTTTGCAAGAGTGCGCACACAGCTGCCCTGCCGTTATCAGATAGCGATCCCCCGATCGATACTTCTTGCTCCGGGTATTCGGGATGAATTGCGACCTTCAGGTTTGGTATTTTCGTTGCACGCTGTTCCGGAATGGGTGCCGTTTCATGTGTAATCGTGTTACATTCTCCGGGTGGTGTGGTGGTATTGTAGAGAGTGACAATGCCCCCATCCACCGGGAACTTAAGCATCCCATGTGCTGTAGATGGTACCGCGCGTATAGCGGATATCCCTGGTCTTCCAATAATGCCATTGTATGGCGAAGGGGATTTGATTACCATAAAGGTCATCCAAGCTGTCGCCGAATGCTCCTTATTTCCTACATTGACTAGCAGGCGTATTTGCCCCATGGGCCATATTTTTTCGCCTGTAAAACCAGTCAATGCCGTCGTGGCCGGGCTTAGTTGGCTGCGTATCTCAGGTCGCAGTCGCTTGAAACAATGTTCATACATAATATCCGCGGACGCTCCTCCATCAACATACATGCGGTGGATATCGTGACCCCCTGCGTTGATCTCAATGGTGAGCGGTTCCACTACTGCGTTGTCCGCATCCAAGGTGGGGAAAGATATTTCGTTGCCACGGTTAAACTTTTGGCCGATCTTCTGTCTAGTCATCCGCTGCCATGATTGTATCATGTATATGGTATCGGCTTTGTCCTTGGGTACTTCTTTCTTGTTCCCCGTCTTTTGCTTATCCTTCCCCTCCTTGATGTTTTTAACCAAATGGTCCAATCTGCCTTCTTTCACTAGTTTATCAATGAGTTGGCGCAGTTGAACACATTCGTTGGTGGTGTGGCCCTTCTGTCCATGGTAGTCGCAGTATCCATTCCCCACGCGCCGTTCTTCTGGAGTGCGCATTGGTGGGGGTCTTGGGAAGTTCGCGCCTTCCGTTGCGAATATCTCCTTTGGGGTCTTTGTGAGCGGGGTATACTTGTCGTTATCCCGTCCACTCCCTTGGCCGCGGTAGTTCTTGTTGCGGTTGCTACTCTGGTCAATGGATTGTCTCCGAGGTTGTTCCTGTGACCTATAGTTTGAGTAACCTTTCTTGCTATCTGCCGCGGCGGCTTCTCCTTGGATAAAGGACCTTGTGCGCTTCATAAGTTCATCAAATGTGTTAATACAAATAAGCCGTAAAAACGTTTATTTATATTTTACGATCTTCTAATGTTTTGTCGATAACAAAAGTAAAATCATTTTAACGAAACAAATAGAGTACGTAAATAGTTTTAGTTAATAGTTTTCTAACACACTTACGCTTTCACATAAAACACTAAAACAAGTATAAGTGATTTTATGATTTAGATAAATATGTACAACAACTAGTGTTTACATATTGGGTTAAACATATACTTAAACTAAGTATACTAAAATGGGTAAAACTAAGTGTATGCTAAAATGGGTAAATACAAGTATATACTAAATGGGTAAAATACTAGCAAATGGTTTTGACCCACAACCCATGGTTTTATATATACCACTTAACCAAGTTCATTGTATCTAGAAAGAAAACCATGGATCAACCCATAACCCATGACCCATGACCCATAACCAAAAATACCCATGGGCAAAGAGGAGCGGACCACGGATCCCTAGCTTTGTGCTAGCCGGATCCCTTGTGGTAGGGATCCGTGGGATCCGGGTAACAGTAGGATTTTTCCTCTATAAATAGTGAGCCATTTCTTTATTGTTTCTCACCCCCCCTTTCAATATACTTTCTCCCCTGAGCTAAATCTCACTAACCTTAGATCCAAGAGATCTATGTTTGTAGTTTTGTTTTTGTGTGATCTTTTAGGTTCCTCTTAAAGGCAAGATCACCACCTTTGAAGTCGAGCAAGCTCAAGTCCATGAGTTGCCATGCTTGCTCATCATCAAGGCTACTGAAGTCTTCTTGTTGATGATTCCCTTCTTTCTTCAAAGAAGTGTAGTGTTGAAGACATTAGTGAAAGATGTCTTAAGAGTCAAGACGAAGATATTAGTGAAGGGTATCTATCGTCTATAGGATAAAGCACTTGTGGTAGGTGTTTGGAATTCAAGACTAAGAAGCATTAGTGAAAGGTGCTTAGAAGTCAAGACAAAGAAGTATTAGTGAAAAGTGCTTAGAAGTGAAGACACAAGACATTAGTGAAAGGTGTCTTGTAGATCTAGTCAAAGGCATTAGTGAAAGGTGCCTTAGATGTACATTCGATATGGTGTGTTTCGATGTACAAGATAGACTAGTATTAGATCCAAGGATATTGATATCCTTGATGATGTTATAAAGGAGTAGATCTCCTTTGGGATTAGTCGTTGGTGTAGTGTGGTAGTAGTTCCTCCATTGCAATGGAACTAGGTGCTTAGCCTAGTACCTAATAAAGGGTAGGCGACGTTGTGAAGGTGTAGTTCACCTAAGGTGTGAAAGAACTAGGTACTTAGCCTAGTACCTTATAAAAGGTAGGCGACGTTGTGTAGGTGTGGTTCACCTTGGAGTGAAAGAACCCGGTGGTTAGCCTAGTACCGGAAAAAGAGTAGAAGACGTTGTGAAGGCTTCTCCGCCATAAGGAGATTGGTGTAGTGATTACGAACTCTCGAGTAGGTGACTCGGGGAGTGGAGTAGGGCAAGGAAGGTGACCTTGTAGCCGAACCACTATAAATACTTGCGTTGTGGTTTTGTGCTTCTTACTCTTATCTTTTCATTACTTACCTTTACATGCTTGTTTATCAACATCCAACACACACATCCAAATAGATTGACATAAGTCTATCTAAATAGATTAAAAGGAAGTTTTAATTGGTAAAACTATTCAACCCCCCCTTCTAGTTTTCCACAATTGGCATCAGAGCTTCGTTACCAAGTTTGTTGAAGTATATTGTACTTTAAAAACTTGATACGATCCATGGTTAATAGAAAACTACAAAGAAGGTCTTTCATAAAAACAAACACCATGTCTTTTAAAACTATATGTTTGGATGTTGATTTGATAACAACATTTGTTTCTTATTTATTTTTAAATTGCACTAATCTTCTTTGTCATGTTGATTAGTCAAAGCTCATACCCACCAAGCATTAGGAGTCGCTTGGTAACAAGAATACATTCCTTAAGAAGGTATCTTAAAGGAGCGGGAATCGTCTAAGTGACATTTTTTGTGTCATTTGTAAAGACATTCCTAAGTACGCTAGAGGTATGATTTTCCTTTTACTTTGCTTGATAATTAAGTATACCTATTTAGGTATTTATGTGATTATCTTTTGTGCTTATAGATGTTTTACATGAAGCTTCATTAGGAAGCCTTTTTCTCACATACGAGTTTTATTTCTCTTCTAAAAATAGTGGTATATAAAACTTATGTTTTGTTTCTTTTAAATAAAATAATAAAACAAAACACGAATTTCAAAAATTCCTCCTTCCCTATAAAACCCCACTGTCGGCCATTCTACCAAATCTTCACTTTTTCAAAATCTATCATTTTCAAAATTTCCCTCTCACTTAAAAACTTCATCTTCCTCCTCATTCCATCTCAACCGAAACCAAGAAGATCCATCATCAACATGGTTTACATCGCACTCGTGCTCATCGTCATAACACTCATCGCACTTGTGTTCCCTATGATGAAGTTCACATACGGAGACATTTACTTTATGTTGTTAATCTATATTGGGGTCATTTACCCAATCCTTTGTATCATCCTTAGTATTGAAATGCAATATTATTAATGATCTAGATTATCTAAGTTGCTTTTGTTATAGTATGTTTATCATTTCTGTTTGACTTATATGTTTCATTTCTTTCATGATACATTAGAAGTCATGTATGCATGCTAAAGGAAAATGTAGGATAAAACATATTTTTCGTGGTATAAAAACTATAAAATCTGTTTCTGTTACTACAGATCCACGGATCCCGGAAGTTATACTAGCCGGATCCCTTTTGAAAAGGAACCGTGGGATCCGTCCTACTGGAAAACAGTTTTTCATGCAAATCAAAAACCTCTTCTCTTCTAAAAGTAATACTCTACCTGTATGGCAAAACCATAAGTAAGTTAAGTGTATTTCTTGTTAAAAACCATTGTTAATAAAAATCTAGTAAAAACATTAGATTATCATAAGTTGACCACAAACATCTCCTTTTATTAACTTGTCATTTCTATAGGTTCAACTATGACGCACGAATATGAGTTTGATTTTTCACTCACTAGCGTCTACACTCCGAACATCTCTCTCGAACCCAACACACCTGGCAATCATGTCCGTGGGTTCAATAATCTCCAAAACCGTCACTTCCATGAAGGACGTATTGTAGACACCTCTCTACAATTCGAATAAGGTATCAATACCTCCTTTCGAGCCATAGGACTAGAATGTCTTCTTGAAATCAACGAGAAGATATGTCCAAGGTTCATAATGGAATTCTTCCGTCAAGTCGAACTCGTTTGTAACGAGGATCGCTCTTTATCTCTTTGGTTTTATATCAAAAACCAAAAGTTCACCTTAACCCTTGGGCATTTTGCTCACATCCTCCGGATTCCAAATCATGGACAATGTGACTTCACTGAAGATTGGTCTCTTGATTCTCTCTTCAACTTTCGTGAAGAAAATAGTCCATATTGTTCACACATACCCTCCCCGGAAGATTTAAATCGCATAATATGCAAACCTCGACCATATTACTCCGATCCAAACATTATCTTTACAAGGGATATCCGAGAAGAGTACAAGCCTCTTGCACTCATCCTACGTGAAAATGTTTGGAGTCTTAGGGGAAATCGAGAAATTCTTCCCGCTTGTTGTGCTCAGATGTTGTACTGTTTGCTAACACAACAACCATACAATCTCGCCTACTTCTTCGCAAGGCGAATTGCAAATCTTCAAGGCTCCAAGAATAAACTCATCCCTTATGGAATGTTCTTGACACGCCTCTATCATAATGTTATGCACTTCCATCCTCAATTTCAAAGTCCGTTGTACGTACTTGTGAACAAAATGATGGAACCGCTAAACATATCCCTCATGAAGACTTTCTTCATTCTTGATTCCACCAACACTCATCAATCACTTAATGATCCTCCTAGCGAAAACACTCAAGGAAACTAATAGTATTTCAAAATAGGATCAAATCTCTTGTACTCGTGCTTTATCAATGTAATCCAATTTCCTTCATGAAATAAAACATTTGATATCTTAGTATTTAGAACTCTCTTTGGACTATCCTTGAGATATAATGCATTGTCAAGATCATTGCATACCTTTAGTAAAGGTCCTGCTGAGCAGATGGGCGGATCCTAAAAGTTACACTAGACGGATCCCTACTCTTAGGGAACCGTGGGATCCGTCGAACAGAAAATGCAATTACAAGCATTGTATTTTAAAGACATTCTTAGAACACCTCACACTAAGCTAAACATAGTGTCTTAAGGCAAATTAAGTCCTTATCAAGATAGGTTAATCTTTCCCATAACTCACCAAGGTTACACTCTAAAAATGCTTGTAGATCTACCATTTCGTTTTAATCCATTACTCTTCCGCTCTTCAACTCACACCTTATTTTCTACTTGATCCCTCATATCTAGTCTTAGAAATCTTTCAATTATGGCAAAATTGATCATAAATCATCCTCACCTCCAAATTGATCAAATTTGATCAAAATCTAGTTTTCTCATCTTAAAGCTTCTAGGATATTTTCCAAAACACTATCCTAAGACACAACTTGATCTCTAGGATCATCTAGCTTCAATTGACATTCTAAATCTTTAGTGTCATCCTTGTTCATCCATTGGTACTCTTGAAAGTTCCAAATCCTTCCACAAAAGACAATCATTAGCTACATCATTCATTACCTTCAAGTACTCAAGCATCCCTTCATTTAAAACACTTAGGAGGACTGAAACACTCAAGATGATATAGGTCTTAGATCTTAGAAACATCATTTCCAATCTTTCATAGATGCTGAGAGACGGATCCCTAGGATTAGCCTAGACGGATCCCTCTGAGGAGGGAACCGTGGGATCCGTATGACAGTATAGGTCAAATCTTGCTAAAGCAATCATTTCAACTCATCTTCCTAACTCAAACACTCCATCTCATCTTAAATGAGTTCCTAGATCAGTACAACATCTGAAGTTGACTCTTGTGCATGTCAATCATCACATTCCAATGAATCCTAGTGGCTTGAAGCTTAAATGGACTTGCCAAATCTCATAGTTTATAAACCACCTTATTAGGACCTCCATAGTCATCACTTTCATCCTAACTTTCAGCTCTTGCAAACTCTTGTAATCATCTCATCATGAGAAAAACCCCAAGTAGTAACTTATCCACCAAAGAACCACCCATGAAAAGAGCTCGTGTTATACACGAAATTTCCTCAACCGAATCATCTCCCATCAAACCAACAAATGATAGAACTCTTCATCATCAAATCAAACCAATTCCTAAAAGGATAGTACCCACAAAACTACCTATGCCAAACACCACCATACCTCCTAGGCCAAACAATATCATCTCCACCAAACCATCACCATTGGTTCCTAGAGCTATTTCATTTACATCCCCACTATCATCACCACACCTCTACAATTTAGAGGACTTGCCTCCTAGGCCGTCTCATCCGCTTCCGCCGACAACATACTCCTCATTAGGAGGAATAATGGTTCAAAATCAAGGTGTTGAGTCAACACTTGCTCCGGCTTCCTTCTCGGCGTTTACATCATATAATCCCATTTGGATTATGACAAATCATCAAAATCAACCACCCGACCATATGGAAGTTGACACCTCTCTACCACCACCATCATTCTTGGTTGAGTCATTCTTAAATGCACCTCCACCAATCCCTCCATCGTTTGAAGCTCCACAAGCCGCTTCACTTGATCCTTCGAATCAAGCCATTTCATTTCATCCACCACCACTACCTAGCCATGGCAAAGATTGCTATCATTGTCAACATGTTGAAAGTTTGATACATGAAGTACGAGAAGACCAACGTTTCATGTTCTATCATCTCCTCGAACGTTTCGACGAGATTAAACCTAAACAAAACTTGAGCTAGAAGACTATAGTGGTGTCTTAGCTTCAAGCGTTAGGGGATCTAGAAATTCCTAAGTCATGTATTGTCTATTGTCTTGTTTTTTTTTCGAGTCATGTATATCATAACTCTTGTTTATTAAATAGAATTACATGCTACTTGCTATATTTCTGAGTATGTGAGTATACTATATAATCCATATCTCTTTTTAGTATTAACATTTCTTGTTTTACCAATCTTTGCTGACTTTATTCATCAGCCAGACGGATCCCTCAGATTTGCCTAGACGGATGATGAGTGTGCAAATACTCATCATTTTTGTACCATTTAAGCTGCAAAAACATCTGAAAACACTCAGAAATGCATCAAAATGATAAAAATATCACAAATAAGTGTTTTATGTGTTTCAAATGCAAAAATACCAAAATCAGGTGAAAAACGTATCAAGTTTGCATAATTGGCAGTTTTAGTCCCCCAAGTTTCAAAAGTTGTCAAAAATAGTCCCTGGTAAATCAAAATAAAGTAAAAGTCATAAAAGGTCCTTGGGATTCATGAGTTGTCAAAAATAGTCCTTTGAAGTTAAAATTGAATATTTGCAACTTAGGTCCCTAAAAGTTTGAAAATTGTCATTAAAGGTCCTCGGATATTTAAAAAGTGAAAATAATCAAATGTGGTCCTTGTACTATTCATACTTGGCAAGTTTGGTCCTTATTATAATTTTGGAAGTTGGCAAGATCACACCTTGAAGAATTGGAAAATTACAAGAATGGTCCTTGTGATAAGCTTAAACAAACGGACCCTTGTATTATTATTAAACCCAAATCCAACACCAACCCAGCTGGCCCAATATCAAGCCCAAACCCATGTTATTAAATATAATACCGCCACCACTGTACACCCTTCTCTCCCACACCTGCAACTCCAAAACCAGGTGGTTTCACCACCTCACCACCACCTTTCCACCTCACTCTACACCTGTTTACCAACTCTCTTCCACCTCCACATCCTCCCAAACTTCATTAATTGATAAAACCTGCTCAAAAGATATTTTGGCGCCAAAAATTCCACATGGACGATTATGATGATTTTGATAGATCCAGTGGTTGGAAATGAGTGGGAAATGATCAGAGGTCGACAAAGAACTCAAAGAGGTCAATAAATAAGAAGAAGAAGCAGTATGGAGAAGTATCTAGTGTAATTTAATTTTGCTTATCTCGTTTTTAAATAATTTAAGTTTCCAGTGTATTTCAAAGCTTTCAAGCACCTTGTAATCATATTTCAGTGTATTTTAAACTTATTTACAGTTTCAATTTCAGCTTATGTACAATAATTCAGTTTTATGCAAATTTCCTTGTTAAAAATTCTCAAAATATGCAAATGTTGTTATTAGTTGTTGCTAAGGATTCTTAAGCTCATATAAGCTCTTGACACAGCTTATAAGCTTTTAGAAACCTTAAAATTCCAGTTTTATTCAACAATTCAAAAATACAAGAAAAATACTAAAAAATAGTTAGAAAATAAAAAATTCAGTGAAGATGGTTCAAAAGACTGAAGCAGGGTAATATATGGATTGCCCTTGGGTTAGAAGCTTTGTGGAAAGCTATTAGGAGTGGTTCTTGTTCTTGGTTCTGTATTTTCAGCTGGATAATCTCTTGTAAGCAAATTCTTAAAAATTTGCATTTCTTAGTATAAGTGTTTAAATATTGTTAATTCTTGTTTAATCCTGTCTTATTATAGTTAATTTAAGATAATCAATAGATTACTTGGTTAAAAATTTGTTTTAGTGTTAAAAGCTTCAAAACTGCCTTCAATAGAGGTGTTTGGATTTGCTGAATAGATTAGCATTCTAGCATATGCTTCTTGTTGTTTGTTGTTGTTTTATGTTATATTAGTTCTAAATAGCTCAGTGCAAACATAAAATATAGTGCTTGTTTGTTAAAAAGTCAAAATTAGCTTTAAACTTACCTTAATTGTTAACTGTTAGAAATATAGATTGCATAATCATGCATACTGGTTTGAAAGTTGTTTATCTAGCCTAATTTAGTCTCATAGTAGCTTAATACATCAAATTAGATCATCTAGGATCATTAGAATCTCATAAAAGTCAAACTGCTTCATAATTATAAAAGTTAAGAATTTTATTGTGTGTTCAATATTAAGATTTAGCTCATCATCTTTTGGGATATTAGAATTTTGTTGCTTATCTTCATTAGAAAAATTTTAGTTTATCTCTACTTAGCTTATAAACTGCTTATTTGTTAGCCTCTTTTAAGTACTTTTCTGAAAACCTCCCCTGTGCACAGTTTAATAAGCCTATTTCATTAGCTTATATCTTGCTCATTAAAAAGGTTTAGCTTGTAACTTTTAGTGTTTTGTGAAGCCCTTCTGGCTAGCTTGATGTGCCAAAGCTTATTTTTAAATTTCTAGCTTATTTAATAGGCCTGCTCATTGCTTTTTGTTTGTCCCATTTCTGTCTTAACTAAAGTAGTCAGTGTTTACATGCTTTTTCACAAGCTTGTCATAAGCTTATTAGTGTGCCATAGGGTGTGAGGTTGGACTTTTTGGAAAGCCCACCAGTCCATCTTGCTACCTCAGTCTTTGTTTTGAGCTTTTTAGCTTATTACATAAGCTTAAATTGCTTGTTAATATGGCTGCAGGCCTGTTTGGTTAGTAGACTTAGGATAAGTGCTTATTTGCTTATTTATAGCTTATCAGTGTGTATATTTGTGCTTTTTAGCTTCATATAAGTAGTTTTAGCTTGTTTGTAGCTTATTTCACCTTTGGTTCCAGCTTGTAAGCTTGTTTGAGCTTAAATCATCAAAATAAGCTCATAAGCTCACTGTTGAGATCATAAGCCTTCAAATAGCTTATTTTTAAGTTGTAAAATTTTTGTTTTCATTAAAGTTGCTTATTATCAGTAGTTAAATAGTTTTCAAAAAGAAAAATCACAAAAACATCATTTTTAAAATAGTGATAGCGTTTATTTAATATAAATTAGCTTTTTAATTTTCTTTTTCAGCTTATTATTAAGCACTTCTTGTTTTTATAATTTTCTTAGTTTTCTGTCATCATAAGATATTTATAGAAAAAATTTTATAATTTTCTTAGCTTGTTTAGTATTTATTAGAATTTAAAATAGTTAAAAGTATTAAATAATTAATAATAAATAAATAAAAAGCATAAAAAATATATTTTCAATTTTAAAATAAGTTTTATAATATTTTAGATTTTTATAAGTCATAATTTAATTTTTCTAGCTTAATTTCACATTTTCTTATATTTTAGAGTATTATTAAATAATTAATAAATAGTTTTTAATTAATAATAATTAAATAAATAGTTATAAAAATAATTTTAATTTTCTAATAATTTTATTTTATTATTAGGATTGTAAAAATATCATTTTCATATTTGTAGGTCTTTTATTTCTTAAAACTCACGTTTTATTTTGTATGTTTACGTAGTTTATTAAACGTACGCGTTCACATTTGTTTAATTTGATTGTTGTGCTTTACAGTTCTGTATCCAAATACAATTCCAATCAATCATTAGTGTAATTATCATTCAAAATCCTTACTGATCATTATCCTTAGTGATCATTCGACATCTGAACGTTTTAAACACCATTCAGTCTCCGTGGGACTTAACGACCCGGGAATCCACTATATTCCAAGGGAAATTGCATTGGTTTTAGACCGTTTGAATTTTATTACGGTTGACCATTCACAAGTGGTTGACTTGTGTGATAAACTTGACAGTTTGAGCCCGATCAAATTTTGGCGCCGCTGCCGGGGAGGCTTTAGCGTGTTTTAAGCATTCTCAGACCCATTCTTGCACATATACCACCTTTTGTAAACAGTTTTTTGTAAAGTTATCAATATCAAAAAGTTCATTAACACTTTTCCTAAAGTGTTAACAACACCAAAAAAATATAAAACAACAAAACAATCGTAACGTTTTCTATCTTGTATTTTCTTTAAGGTGATTCTTAAAGAGGTACGATTTGGTTAAACGAGACGATACCAAAAATATTGTCCAAAAGTTTTAAACCCTTAGCACAAATCCATACCTACGTCTTTTTAGTGGTACTTAATAAATACATAAAAATCAACCACCGCAAACCAAGGCAGAACACCTACCAACTGGGGGTGTGAACATTAATAAGTTCCCAATCTTACAGATCAAAACTTGCCTTTGTATCCTTGTGATTTGGTATACCTTTTTCAAAGAAGCCATTTCATTTGTGATTATTGGTTTAAGTTCACTTGTCGTTTTGCCTCGCATTTGTTTTTGAAAACTAATTTTTAAACTTAGTGCATGCGCACTCGTTCTTCCAGCTCCACAAGTCCACTTTCAGAACTTGCAAATATTCCGCGTAGACGTAGAGGACGTTCTGCTCCTTCAGCCGTGACTGAGGAACGTCTAGTACCACCACCCCCTGTCGTAATGGCAGAAGACAAACCGATGAATGAGCTTCTCCAAGCACCCATCGAGGGTTACGGAGATGCCATTATTGTCCCAGCCATCGTGGCTGATACCTTCGAGCTCAAAACCGGGTTGCTTAATCTTGTAACCCAAAGCCAATTTTATGGTTTTGAGCGGGATGATCCTCATGCACATATTCGATGGTTCAACAAGATTGCATCTACCATCAAATACAAGAATGTCCCACATGAAGCAATTAAGCTTCTTCTATTCCCATTCTCTCTAGAGGGACAAGCCCGGAATTGGCTTGAGAAACAACCCCCTCGTTCCATTGAGACATGGGAGGATTTAGTCACTAAGTTTGTTAACGAATTCTATCCTCCATCCCGAACTACAAGTCTTAAGAATGAGATAATGAAATTCTCTCAAAGATTTGATGAATCATTCGGTGAGGCATGGGATCGTTACAAAGAGTTGCTCCACAAGTGTCCGCATCATGGTTTTACCGAATTAATGCAAATGGATACTTTCTACAATGGTCTGAACCAAACTAACCAAGACTCTTTAAATGCCTCCGCGGGAGGTAATTTACTGAGCAAGACCACAAAAGAAGCCTTGCAAATCATTGAAAACAAGTCCCAGGTCTGCCCTTTCAGAACAAAGACATATCAGTCTCAGTCTAATGCTGGACCTTCTACTTCATCTCATGTGAGTACATCTAGCACCGATGCTAAGATTGACAAACTCACATATATTGTTCAGGCTTTGGTTTTTGCTAACCAAAAGAAAGTCACTTTCACACAAACACCATCACATGGTGAAGTGAAGAAAGTCGAGGTCTGTGTTACTTGTGGTGGCCCTCATGCATACTACAACTGTACTGCCACCGATGGTAATCCGTTTGAAGCCAATGCTATAGCCGGTACTTCACATCAGGAAGGTAATCAATACCGTCCTCAAAATGAACCAAACTACCGTGCTAATACTTATCAGGGACCACCCGGTTTTAACCAGAATCCTAACATACAAAACCGGAATCAGAACCAACCTAGAATGAACCAAGGTTATCAAAACCAAGGTAATTTCTATCCCGGACCTAATCAAGGTTTCCAACATCAAGGAAACCTTAATCAAAACAATTTCAATCGAGGGAATCAATTTCATGGAAATGTGAATCCTAACCAAGGAAATTTTCAAAATCAAGGCCCTAATCCGAACAATAGAGGCCAGAATTTTCCTAATCAAACTCAAGCCATTGTTCCAACTGGACCATCATCTGATGAGCTATTGAAGCAATTCATGAAATCCCAAGATGAAATGAACAGGTTGTTGGTTAGCCAGATTTCTGACATTAAGAAGTCTTTAAATGATCAACCCTCGGGCTCAGGAAAACTTCCGAGCAACACGATCGCTAACCCGAGGGGCGATGCAAAGGCGATCACAACCAGAAGTGGTAAGACGCACAATGGACCTTCGACTCCAATGCCTCCTCCACCAGGAGCAATGAGTCAAGTTACCAAGGATACTACGGACAAGGTGCATTTCTCAAGCCCACGAAGTATCGCACACGTCCTACCTTCGGTAGTCCAAGCAAAAAGTCCGGAACCCGAAATTCCGAAGACTAATTCTGAGCCAGAAATGACTTCCGTCCCGGCTCAAAAGTCTAGTCAGCTTCCTTACCCATCAAGATTGCATGAAGAGAAGCTCAAAGACAAAACCAAAGAGCAAATGGAAAAAAATTTCCAAATTTTCAATGAACTGCACTTTGATATAAGCTTCGTTGATGCTCTCGTTCTAATGCCCAAATTTGCATCCACGCTTAAAGGCTTACTAAGCAACAAAGATAAGTTATCTGAAATGGCTAAAACCCCTCTCAATGAGCAATGCTCTGCGGTCCTTCTCAAGAAGCTTCCTAAAAAGCTTGAAGACCCCGGCAGGTTTTTAATCCCGTGTGATTTCTTGGGGATGGTTCAATGCTCCGCCTTGGCCGATCTTGGCGCAAGCATTAACCTCATGCCACTCTCAGTATGGAAGAAACTGTCTCTTCCTAAACTTACATCTACTTGTATGACACTCGAGCTAGCGGACTGTACCATAACTCGTCCACTTGGGATAGCCGAGGATGTCGTGGTAAAAGTAGGAAAGTTTCACTTTCCTACTGACTTTGTTGTAGTAGACTTTGATGCAGATCCTAGAGTTCCCCTCATCTTAGGGAGAGCTTTCTTGAGAACGAGTCGTGCTCTAATCGATGTGTATGCTGAAGAGTTGACTATACGGGTTGACAACGAAGAACTCACGTTTAATATCAACCAGAACTCCAAACCTCTATCCAAACATAGTGTTGCCACAATTGATCAAAAATCTGAAAAAATCAATGCAACACTCTCAAATTTCACGGTTAAGAGGAGTCACCAAAAACGTGCCGAGCTAAAAGCTTTGAAAATCAACCCTGGTTCAAACAAATGGTTTGAAAGTTGTACCAAGGAAGTCAAGAGTGTTCTTGATGATGATGATCTAGAATCGGAGACTTTATCGGAAGTAGTGGAAATTGCTAGCTCTAAGAGCACGCCACTTATCCCACCTCCGGAATCAGTTTATCGTATCGAGTTTGTTAACTCTGTGGATGAAACCAAACTCTCTTCAGTTTCATCTGGATTGGATGATGATGTTTGTGATCCAATGGGAGACATTCTTCCCATTAAAGAATTGCTCAAAAATGATCCATCATCTCCGAGTCTTATCGTTTCCGACTTTTCCATTCCTTCTCTCACTCCGGATGAGGAAGATGACAACTTTTGGAATGAAGTCGATGCCTTTCTTAGTGATGAGTCGATTCCAACAGGAATTGATAATACTTACTTTGATTCGGAGGGGGACATTTTTTTTGGAAAATTTGTTGATTGAAGAACCATTTCCAACCTTCCCGACCGGAAATTCCTTTGACAATCACCATACAAGCTTCAAATTTAAGCTTAAAAATGTCAAAAATGGTGATTTGCTTCTATCTGATGAAGAATGGACCTGCATTTTGATGCACATATTTATTCCATTCTTCACAAATGGTGTGGTTGCTCTTTCCCTTTTCTCTTTCGGGAATGAGGACACCATCTTTGACCCCGGTATCATCCTTTATAGTTTCTACTATTAACAAATACCGCGGTTGTATCTCGTCGGTGTGAAACTTTATGATGTTCATATGTTTATTAAAACTATGAACGAAAGTCCGATCGAGATTGGTTTTCCACGTTGCTTTCCCCATGAACCAATGAATGCGGGGATCGAGTCAAGCTAGCGACTCGGAAATAAAAAACAGTAGCACACACAATATGGGTTTTCACCCATATTTCTGACTTCTTTCTACTTTCTACCACCCTAGTGTGGGGGAGTTGCCCCCCGCTGTTGTATATAAGTACTTTTAAAAAAAAAATGTGTATATATCAAAAATAAAATAATGGTCGTAGTATTTCCCTTTTATGTTCTATGTTTCGGCATAACCGCCGGTACTTTGAATATTGAGGGCAATATTCATTTCTAGTGTTTTTGGCCACGAATTTTATCATGTAATTATACCACCCAATTCCCCCATTTTTGGCCAAATTTTTTTTTGGAGTAAGTGTTTTTCACTTACTCAGCAAATGGTAATCAGTCCGCCATGTCTAACCCACATAAGGATTGGCTAATCCAGGAGCAAACGGCTCTTGGTAAAGATATCTCAAATCCGTTGACGGCTTGCAATTTGCCCAAAATTGTATGGTGTTCAGCTCACCATATCTTTAATTAGTGAAGAGTTGGCTAGCCCGCAAGTTTATGGCTTGTGGTAAAGGCAGTTGGAAAGCCATAATTGGTAATCGACTCACCAAAGATAATATTGATAATTTATCTAAGAGTTGGCTAGTCCAGAAGCAAACGGCTTCTGGTAAAGACAAATCAAAACCGTTGAAAGCTGGTGATTTGCTCAAAATCATATGGTTATCAGTGTACCATAGTTCTTACTTGAACTGAAACATTTGGCTACTCCAGAAGTAATGGCTTTTGGTAAAGAGATGAAATCCATTAAGTTTTCTAAAAAGATTGCTAGGGACTAGCAATATCTTAGTGTGGGGGATTGATGAGTGTGCAAATACTCATTATTTTTGTACCATTTAAGCTGCAAAAACATCTGAAAACACTCAGAAATGCATCAAAATGATAAAAATATCACAAATAAGTGTTTTATGTGTTTCAAATGCAAAAATACCAAAATCAGGTGAAAAACGTATCAAGTTTGCATAATTGGCAGTTTTAGTCCCCCAAGTTTCAAAAGTTGTCAAAAATAGTCCCTGGTAAATCAAAATAAAGTAAAAGTCATAAAAGGTCCTTGGGATTCATGAGTTGTCAAAAATAGTCCTTTGAAGTTAAAATTGAATATTTGCAACTTAGGTCCCTAAAAGTTTGAAAATTGTCATTAAAGGTCCTCGGATATTTAAAAAGTGAAAATAATCAAATGTGGTCCTTGTACTATTCATACTTGGCAAGTTTGGTCCTTATTATAATTTTGGAAGTTGGCAAGATCACACCTTGAAGAATTGGAAAATTACAAGAATGGTCCTTGTGATAAGCTTAAACAAACGGACCCTTGTATTATTATTAAACCCAAATCCAACACCAACCCAGCTGGCCCAATATCAAGCCCAAACCCACGTTTTAAATATAAATACCGCCACCACTGTACACCCTTCTCTCCCACGCCTGCAACTCCAAAACCAGGTGGTTTCACCACCTCACCACCACCTTTCCACCTCACTCTACACCTGTTTACCAACTCTCTTCCACCTCCACATCCTCCCAAACTTCATTAATTGAGAAAACCTGCTCAAAGATATTTGGCGCCAAAAATTCCACATGGACGATTATGATGATTTTGATAGATCCAGTGGTTGGAAATGAGTGGGAAATGATCAGAGGTCGACAAAGAACTCAAAGAGGTCAATAAATAAGAAGAAGAAGCAGTATGGAGAAGTATCTAGTGTAATTTAATTTTACTTATCTCGTTTTTAAATAATTTAAGTTTCCAGTGTATTTCAAAGCTTTCAAGCACCTTGTAATCATATTTCAGTGTATTTTAAACTTATTTACAGTTTCAATTTCAGCTTATGTACACTAATTCAGTTTTATGCAAATTTCCTTGTTAAAAATTCTCAAAATATGCAAATGTTGTTATTAGGTGTTGCTAAGAATTCTTAAGCTCATATAAGCTCTTGACACAGCTTATAAGCTTTTAGAAACCTTAAAATTCCAGTTTTATTCAACAATTCAAAAATACAAGAAAAATACTAAAAAATAGTTAGAAAATAAAAAATTCAGTGAAGATGGTTCAAAAGACTGAAGCAGGGTAATATATGGATTGCCCTTGGGTTAGAAGCTTTGTGGAAAGCTATTAGGAGTGGTTCTTGTTCTTGGTTCTGTATTTTCAGCTGGATAATCTCTTGTAAGCAAATTCTTAAAAATTTGAATTTCTTAGTATAAGTGTTTAAATATTGTTAATTCTTGTTTAATCCTGTCTTATTATAGTTAATTTAAGATAATCAATAGATTACTTGGTTTAAAAATTTGTTTTAGTGTTAAAAGCTTCAAAACTGCCTTCAATAGAGGTGTTTGGATTTGCTGAATAGATTAGCATTCTAGCATATGCTTCTTGTTGTTTGTTGTTGTTTTATGTTATATTAGTTCTAAATAGCTCAGTGCAAACATAAAATATAGTGCTTGTTTGTTAAAAAGTCAAAATTAGCTTTAAACTTACCTTAATTGTTAACTGTTAGAAATATAGATTGCATAATCATGCATACTGGTTTGAAAGTTGTTTATCTTGCCTAATTTAGTCTCATAGTAGCTTAATACATCAAATTAGATCATCTAGGATCATTAGAATCTCATAAAAGTCAAACTGCTTCATAATTATAAAAGTCAAAATTTCTCAATTGCAGTTTTTGAATAAACTTAAGAATTTTATTGTGTGTTCAATATTAAGATTTAGCTCATCATCTTTTGGGATATTAGAATTTTGTTGCTTATCTTCATTAGAAAAATTTTAGTTTATCTCTACTTAGCTTATAAACTGCTTATTTGTTAGCCTCTTTTAAGTACTTTTCTGAAAACCTCCCCTGTGCACAGTTTAATAAGCCTATTTCATTAGCTTATATCTTGCTCATTAAAAAGGTTTAGCTTGTAACTTTTAGTGTTTTGTGAAGCCCTTCTGGCTAGCTTGATGTGCCAAAGCTTATTTTTAAATTTCTAGCTTATTTAATAGGCCTGCTCATTGCTTTTTGTTTGTCCCATTTCAGTCTTAACTAAAGTAGTCAGTGTTTACATGCTTTTTCACAAGCTTGTCATAAGCTTATTAGTGAGCCATAGGGTGTGAGCTTGGACTTTTTGGAAAGCCCACCAGTCCATCTTGCTACCTCAGTCTTTGTTTTGAGCTTTTTAGCTTATTACATAAGCTTAAATTGCTTGTTAATATGGCTGCAGGCCTGTTTGGTTAGTAGACTTAGGATAAGTGCTTATTTGCTTATTTATAGCTTATCAGTGTGTATCTTTGTGCCTTTTAGCTTAATATAAGTAGTTTTAGCTTGTTTGTAGCTTATTTCACCTTTGGTTCCAGCTTGTAAGCTTGTTTGAGCTTAAATCATCAAAATAAGCTCATAAGCTCACTGTTGAGATCATAAGCCTTCAAATAGCTTATTTTTAAGTTGTAAAATTTTTGTTTTCATTAAAGTTGCTTATTATCAGTAGTTAAATAGTTTTCAAAAAGAAAAATCACAAAAACATCATTTTTAAAATAGTGATAGCGTTTATTTAATATAAATTAGCTTTTTAATTTTCTTTTTCAGCTTATTATTAAGCACTTCTTGTTTTTATAAATTTCTTAGTTTTCTGTCATCATAAGATATTTATAGAAAAAATTTCATAATTTTCTTAGCTTGTTTAGTATTTATTAGAATTTAAAATAGTTAAAAGTATTAAATAATTAATAATAAATAAATAAAAAGCATAAAAAATATATTTTCAATTTTAAAATAAGTTTTATAATATTTTAGATTTTTATAAGTCATAATTTAATTTTTCTAGCTTAATTTCACATTTTCTTATATTTTAGATTATTATTAAATAATTAATAAATAGTTTTTAATTAATAATAATTAAATAAATAGTTATAAAAATAATTTTAAATTTCTAATAATTTTCTTTTATTATTAGGATTGTAAAAATATCATTTTCATATTTGTAGGTCTTTTATTTCTTAAAACTCACGTTTTATTTTGTACGTTTACGTAGTTTATTAAACGTACGCGTTCACATTTGTTTAAGAGTAAATTGCAAAAATCGTCCCTGTGGTTTGCCCAGATTGCAAAAATCGTCCATGTGGTTGGCTAATTGCAGGCGGCGTCCCTGTGGGGAAACTTTTTCATCATTTTGGTCCCTGGATTTAACTATCGTTAAATGAATTCCGTTAGAAGTTACACATTTAGCCCTTTTGGCCAATAATCGTGTCAGCGTCCATCCTTTAAACCACAGGGACGATTTATGCAATTACACAGTTAGTCGTCAATACAAAAACAATCGCACCTTTAGTCCTTAATACATAATTTCAGTCAAAAAAATTGCACCGTTAGTCCTTTATACATAACCTTAGTTAATCCCACCAAAACCACCACTTACCACCACCACCACTACTCACCGCCACCCACTGCCACCACCACTACCACCACCACCACCACCAATACCCACCGCCATTCACCACCACCACTGCCACCAATTACCACCACCAATCACCGTCACCACCCACGTCTACCACCACCACAACTAATCACCACCGCCACTAACCACCACCACCACTTACAACCACCACCACCCAACACCACCAATCATCACAAAATAAAAATCAAAAAAATTTGTAAAAGAAATCAAAAAAAAAATTTGAATTATTTTTCAAAATTTTCAATATTTTCGGAATAAAATATTTCAAAAAAAAATTAAATTTATTTCAAATTTTTTTTTTCGAAAAAATTTGGAAAAAATATATTTCGAAAAAGTTTTTTTGAAAAAAATTTGGAAAAAAAATATTTCGAAAAAAAAATTTTTCGAAAAAATTGGGAAAAAATATATTTCGAAAAAGTTTTTTTGAAAAAAATTTGGAAAAAAAATATTTCGAATTTTTTTTTTTTAAATTTGGAAAAAAAATATTTCGAAAATTTTTTTTTGAAAAAATTTGAAAAAAAAAATATTTTGAATTTTTTTTTTAAATTTTACTTCGAAATTTTTTTTTGAAAAAAAATATTTCGAAAATTTTTTTTTGAAAAAATTTGGAAAAAAAATATTCCGAAAATATTGAAAATTTTGAAAAAAAAAATCAAAATTTTTTTTTGAAGATTTTTTTTGCAAATTTTTTTTGATTTTTTTTTGTGGTGATTGGTTGTGTTGGGTGGTGGTGGTTGTAAGTGGTGGCGGTGGTGATTGGTTGTGGTGGTGGTAGTCGTGGGGGGAGACGGTGATCTGTGGTGGTAACTAGTGGCAGTGGTGGTGGTGAATGGCGGTGGGTATTGGTGGTGGTGGTGGTGGTAGTGGTGGTGGTGGCAGTGGTGGCGCGAGTGGTGGTGGTGGTAAGTGGTGTGGTGGTGGGACTAACTTAGGTTATTTATAAAGGACTAACGGCGCAATTTTTTAACTGAAATTATGTATTAAGGACTAAAGGTGCAATTGTTTTTGTATTGAGGAGTAACTGTGAAATTGCATAAATCGTCCCTGTGGTTTAAAGGATGTACGCTGCAACGATTATTTGCCAAAAGGGCTAAATGTGTAACTTCTAACGGAATTCATTTAATGATAGTTAAATCCAGGGACCAAAATGATGAAAAAGTTTCCCTACAGGGACTCCGCCTGCAATTAGCGAACCACAGGGACGATTTTTGCAATCTGAGCAAACCACAGGGACGATTTTTGCAATTTACTCTTTGTTTAATCTGATTGTTGTGCTTTACAGTTCTGTATCCAAATACAATTCCAATCAATCAGTAGTGTAATTATCATTCACAATCCTTACTGATCATTATCCTTAGTGATCATTCGACATCTGAACGTTTTAAACACCATTCAGTCTCCGTGGGACTTAACGACCCGGGAATCCACTATATTCCAAGGGAAATTGCATTGGTTTTAGACTGTTTGAATTTTATTACGGTTGACCATTCACAAGTGGTTGACTTGTGTGATAAACTTGACAGTTTGAGCCCGATCAACGGATCCCTACTAGGAGGGAACCGCGGGATCCGTGAGACAGAAAGCCTTCTTTCTACTAACTTGAATCACATTTGCAGGAAATTGTGAATTATACTTGATTTCTAACCTTTGTTTTGTAGTTATTCAATTTACATATGAAGACTTTGACATCATAAAGCTAGGGGGAGCTTTATGTCAAAGCACTACATTGCAAATTACTTGCAATACTAGGTTTACATTTCGTAACATCCTTTGCAACAATTGCAATCATCAAGGGGGAGCACATTCGTCTCGTAGACGATATCTTTTGCAAACTTATTTGCAAACAAACTAGATTAGTATCATTTACTTGACGCCTTTACATAGGGATAGACTGCGTCAAGGGGAGTAAAAGACGAGATCCTTTTCCGTTATTTGCTCTCTATCTCTTTTTACTTTTAATTCTTTCACATGTTTTTCTTTAAAACAACGTGTTGCCTTCCTTCAAACACTTTTTGTTTCGACAAAAAAGGGGAGAAGAAAGTAAAAACTACAAATTCAAACTTTTACGAATTTTAGCTTTTTCCTTAAAATAATTTTATGTTTTGTCATCAACAAAAAGGGGGAGATTGTTAATACAAATAAGCCGTAAAAACGTTTATTTATATTTTACGATCTTCTAATGTTTTGTCGATAACAAAAGTAAAATCATTTTAACGAAACAAATAGAGTACGTAAATAGTTTGAGTTAATAGTTTTCTAACACACTTACGCTTTCACATAAAACACTAAAACAAGTATAAGTGATTTTATGATTTAGATAAATATGTACAACAACTAGTGTTTACATATTGGGTTAAACATATACTTAAACTAAGTATACTAAAATGGGTAAAAACTAAGTGTATGCTAAAATAGGTAAATACAAGTATATACTAAATGGGTAAAATACTAGCAAAATGGTTTTGACCCACAACCCATGGTTTTATATATACCACTTAACCAAGTTCATTGTATCTAGAAAGAAAACCATGGATCAACCCATAACCCATGACCCATGACCCATAACCAAAAATACCCATGGGCAAAGAGGAGCGGACCACGGATCCCTAGCTTTGTGCTAGCCGGATCCCTTGTGGTAGGGATCCGTGGGATCTGGGTAACAGTAGGATTTTTCCTCTATAAATAGTGAGCCATTTCTTCATTGTTTCTCACCCCCCCCCTTTCAATATACTTTCTCCCCTGAGCTAAATCTCACTAACCTTAGATCCAAGAGATCTATGTTTGTAGTTTTGTTTTTGTGTGATCTTTTAGGTTCCTCTTAAAGGCAAGATCACCACCTTTGAAGTCGAGCAAGCTCAAGTCCATGAGTTGCCATGCTTCCTCATCATCAAGGCTACTGAAGTCTTCTTGTTGATGATTCCATTCTTTCTTCAAAGAAGTGTAGTGTTGAAGACATTAGTGAAAGATGTCTTAAGAGTCAAGACGAAGATATTAGTGAAGGGTATCTATCGTCTATAGGATAAAGCACTTGTGGTAGGTGTTTGGAAGTCAAGACTAAGAAGCATTAGTGAAAGGTGCTTAGAAGTCAAGACAAAGAAGCATTAGTGAAAAGTGCTTAGAAGTGAAGACACAAGACATTAGTGAAAGGTGTCTTGTAGATCTAGTCAAAGGCATTAGTGAAAGGTGCCTTAGATGTACATTCGATATGGTGTGTTTCGATGTACAAGATAGACTAGTATTAGATCCAAGGATATTGATATCCTTGATGATGTTGTAAAGGAGTAGATCTCCTTTGGGATTAGTCCTTGGTGTAGTGTGGTAGTAGTTCCTCCATTGCAATGGAACTAGGTGCTTAGCCTAGTACCTAATAAAGGGTAGGCGACGTTGTGAAGGTGTAGTTCACCTAAGGTGTGAAAGAACTAGGTACTTAGCCTAGTACCTTATAAAGGGTAGGCGACGTTGTGTAGGTGTGGTTCACCTTGGAGTGAAAGAACTCGGTGGTTAGCCTAGTACCGGAAAAAGAGTAGGCGACGTTGTGAAGGCTTCTCCGCCATAAGGAGATTGGTGTAGTGATTACGAACTCTCGAGTAGGTGACTCGGGGAGTGGAGTAGGGCAAGGAAGGTGACCTTGTAGCCGAACCACTATAAATACTTGCGTTGTGGTTTTGTGCTTCTTACTCTTATCTTTTCATTACTTACCTTTACATGCTTGTTTATCGACATCCAACACATACATCCAAATAGATTGACATAAGTCTATCTAAATAGATTAAAAGGAAGTTTTAATTGGTAAAACTATTCAACCCCCCTTCTAGTTTTCCACAAAATGTTTGGGGGATTCTGTCATTTAGCCTTTTGATGAGTTCTGGGTTATTGATCCCGTTCATGAACCCTGAGATCTTCAGTACTTCTGGGCATACCTTGACCTGTATGCACTCATCTTTGAAGCGCTCCACATAAGCGCTTGTGGATTCCCCTGGCGCTGTTTCACCCTGGCGAGTTCGACAGGGGTTTTAGCGCACTTTTTCCTTTGAGTGAAGTTCAGGCGAAACGCCTTCCGCAACTCTTCAAAGCCATCAATACTTCTGCGTGGAAGCTTTACTGAACCAGTTTCGCGCGTTTCCCACCAGTGTGGAATTGAACATGTGGCACCACACAGGTTGTAGCCAGTTTTCGATGGTAGCGGCTGATTCAAAAATTTTTAGGTGATCGTCCGGATCACCTGTTCCATCATAGGTTTTCACATTGGCGGGCATGCGCCTCCTTTTATTTTCCGAGAAATCGCTGATGCGCCGAGTGAACGCATCTACTTTTTGGTGGCGCCACGGAAGGGATATGTCTTCCTCCTCCTGGTCGCGATATTTCCTCTTGGACTTCCAGTGCCCAGTTTCGCTATCCTCGTTGTCCGAGGAGTTACCAGAGGACGAGTTTTCCCTCTTTCGGCGCTTGCGAATGCGCCCTCATAGTTCCCACTTGAAGGACTTTCACTTGGGCTTTCACTTGGAGAGTACTGTCATCCCAGTCTGTCATGGACCCTGCGGCAACCAAGCCTAGCGTGGACATTGGTACGCCGTCCATCTTCCTCGTGTTCCCCAAGGTACTGCATGTCCGCTGCTTCATCATTCTCAACTCTCCTCCCAACTCGTAACATACGGGGGTTGTCGGTTATCCCTTCCGCGCTTTTCCTTCTGATGACGCGGTGGAGATATCTCATATTTCGGCCGAAATCGAAGTCGGGCATGCAAACTCCGACTGGACCTCTTTTTAGCTTCTCTTTGCATGAGGCAGCCAAGGTTTCGTAGTTTTGAGACACGAAATCACTTGGCGCTAGTTCGGCGCAACCTTCTAGAGCGAGGGTGTCTGTTTCTACCACTAGACCCTTGTTTCGTCAGTGCGCTCGGTGATTTTGTGAGGTTCGCCTCTAGCACCGATTGGAGTGGAGTGGAAAAGGAGCTTGCAGTGGACCTTCTCGTACCTGATGGTTGTTGGGGTGACCTGGATTGTCCCCGGGCGTGGTTCCACCGTTGGGAAGACTAGATCTGGGCCTGATCCTTGGTTTCTAGTAGTGCTGGTTGTCCCAGAAACCTGTTTAGAAACCGATCCACCTTGCTGCTTTTTTCCATGTATGTCACCATGCGATCGCTGGTTTTGGTTTCCTTGCTTCGTCATTCTAGTTCTTAGTGATTGGTCCCACAGATGGCGCCCCTTGTTGATACAAAAGTTGGGCGTTCTTGTTTGGACTCCGGTTCTCGTACCAATTGAATCTTGATGCTTGAGACCTGCGCACTAAGTAAACAAAAAACACCATTAGGCTTATCGTGGGATTGTCTCCCACGATTATCCTCCGGCGTGAGAGTAAGTAATCGGTTTTAGGGTTAATGGAGAGTTAGGGTTTTAGATTGTACCTTTAATGAGGGCTGAGATACCCTTTATATACACACGGAATCCTTGTTGGTTTCGTGTTCCTCAAGCTTCGGCGTATCCCGCCTAAGTCGGTTATCGGATGCTTATCTCCCAAGATAGGAATTATCCGATATTGTTAGCCATAAATAACTTTGGGTTTGGGCCTTCATGAGCCCAAACCATTATCGGGTTAGCCCAATCATGTTGGGCTTGTTAGTAGTAGTCATTGGTCGGGTTCAACCGTGCAATGCGGCACTATACGTCATCAAAGGGGAACTACCTAGCACAACTGAACCAAATCCTTGAGATCTAGCTCATGCTACTACAACCAGAAGTGGATTAAACTATAAGGAACCAACCTACCCTTCAGGCTCAAATGATCAGAATGAAGATATGCCTCAAAACAACAACAAGGAAACCAAAGGCGCTCAACCAACTGTGGAAAAAGTTCGTCCCTACGTTCCTCCAATACCATTTCCGGGAAGAACTAAGAAGGAATAAGAACGAGCGTTATTTCAGAAATTCATGGAAAAATTACAGCAACTCAGCATTACTATTCCTCTCGTCGAAGCCCTTGAGCAAATGCCCAAATATGCTAAATTCATGAAGGATCTCCTAACCCATAGAAGACTTTCTGATCGAACGCATATCACTTTGAATCAAAGGTGTTCTGACGCCCTACTAAAAGACATGCCTCTCAAAGATGAAGATCCAGGGAGCTTCACCTTACCTTGCACCATCGGGGGTATTATGTTCGACAAGGCCCTTGTCGATCTTGGGGCAAGCATAAGTCTTATGCCATTCACACTCTATTCACGCCTGGAATTGGGGGACCTGAAACCAACTAGAATGTGCATTGAGCTAGCTAATAAAACAACTCAATATCCTAAAGGAATCGCTGAAAATGTCCTTGTCAAGATTGATAAATTTGTCTTCCCGGTCGACTTCGTGGTCCTTGAAATGGAAGAGGCTGATGTCCCAATTTTACTTGGGAGACCATTTCTTGCCACCGCACATGCTATGATTGATGTCTTTAACAAGAAGATTTCGTTGGAAATTGGTGACAATAAGATTGCCTTCGATCTTGAAAAATCAATGAGATATGCTTCTTTCACTGACGACAACCTTGATGATCTCGACCTTATCGAAGCTAATGCTCAGAAACATGCTCAGGAATGTTTTCTACCTGACCCTTTGAAATCATTGAAATTCGAAGATAATGATGGCATATCTAGCGATGGAGAAGGCGAATGGGAAAAACACGCTGTGGACAACCAAACACTATGTTCAGCAAACACCCTGGAAGAAGCTGATACTACCCCCAAACTCAAGGAGCTCCCTCCTCATTTAGAATATGCATTCATTAATGAGGACCCTAATTTTCCTGTAGTGATTTCTTCTTTGTTATCCGACGAGGAAAAGAAGTCGCTATTACAGGTTTTAAGCAAGCACAAGGGAGCGATTGCATGGAAAGTTTCTGAAATAAAAGGGATCAACCCTTCATACTGTTCTCACAAGATACTGATGGAAGATGATTTTAAACCAGTAGTACGACCCAGAGAAGATTAAACCCAAAAGTCCAAGACGTGGTAAAAGACGAAATCATTAAACTCCTAGACGCAGGTCTAATTTACGTTATTTCCGACAGTCCTTGGGTTAGTCCTATTCATGTTGTGCCAAAGAAAAGAGGAATGACAGTGGTCACTAATGAAGATAACGAGCTGATACCTACTAGGACGGTCACTGGCTGGAGGGTGTGCATCGATTACAGAAAATTAAATGACGCAACACGGAAGGATCACTTCCCTCTTCCATTTATCGATCAGATGTTAGAAAGGCTCTCTGGACATGAGTATTATTGTTTTCTTGATGGATTTTTAGGATATTTTCAAATTCGATCGCCCTAGAGGATCAAGAAAAGACTACTTTCACTCCCCTTACTTACGGAACATTCGCCTACCAAAGAATGCCTTTCGGGCTATGCAACGCCCCTGCCACATTCCAACGGTGCATGACAGCAATATTCTCGAATATGTGCCAAGATTTTATGGAAGTCTTCATGGACGATTTCTCGGTTTTCGGTAACTCTTTTTCATCTTGTCTTAATAATTTATCTAAAATGCTTGCCAGATGTGAAGAAACCAACCTTGTCCTTAACTGGGAGAAATGTCATTTTATGGTAAAAGAAGGGATTGTTTTGGGGCAAAAGATTTCGCAAACAGGGATCGAAGTTGATAAAGCTAAGGTTGACGTTATTTCTCGACTACCTTATCCGACCAATCTAAAAGGAATTAGGAGTTTTCTTGGGCACGCTGGCTTTTATAGGAGATTTATAAAAGACTTTTCCAAAACTACTAAACCTATGACCCAACTTCTCATGAAAGATGTAAAATTTGACTTTAATGATGATTGCAAAAGAGCTTTTGATATTTTAAAAGAAAAATTGACTACTGCCCCTGTTATCATTGCTCCCGATTGGGGCAAAGATTTTGAACTTATGTGCGATGCCAGTGATTATGTAGTGGGAGCTATTTTGGGACAAAGGGTGGACAAAAAATTCAAACCCATCTATTATGCTAGTAAAACCCTAAATGAGGCACAAGAACATTACACAACCACCGAGAAGGAACTCCTTGATGTGGTTTATGCCTTTGATAAATTTAGATCTTATTTAGTAATGTCAAAAACTGTTGTCTACACTGACCATTCTGCTTTAAAGTACTTATTCAATAAACAGGATGCCAAACCAAGATTGTTAAGATGGGTGTTGCTGCTACAAGAATTTAAAATTGAAATCAAGGATAAGAAAGGGGCAGAAAACTTAGCAGCTGGTCACCTCTCTCAGTTAGAAAACTCTGAGCTTGAAGAACTTGACAAAGAAACTATTTGTGATTCCTTCCCTGATGAGCATCTCATGGCAGTAAGAATTAAAGATTCCAGTCCCGAACCATGGTATGCAGATTTCGCTAATTACCTAGCAGCCAGAGTATTACCTAGCAACAAAACTTATGATCAAAAGAAAGATTTCTTCTCAGATCTTAAATATTACTTCTGGGATGATCCTTTCCTATTTAAATCATACCCAGATGGTATTATTCGGAGATGTGTTTTTGGAAATGAGCATAAACAGATTCTGGAACACTGTCACAACGGACCTGCTGGAGGACATTACGGGGCCGATAATACTGCTCGAAAGGTCTATGAGGCAGGATTCTTTTGGCCTAGCATTTTCAAGGATGCCACAAAACATGTGAGAGATTGTGACGCTTGTCAAAGGGCAGGGAACATCTCTTCTCGTAACCAGATGCCACTTAACAACATTATGGTATGTAAGGTATTTGACGTTTGGGTGATTGATTTTATGGGACCCTTCACCCCATCAAAGAATAAAAGTTATATCCTTGTAGCTGTCGATTACGTTTCAAAGTGGGTTGAACCTGAAGCTCTGCAAACGTGTGATGCTAGAAGTGTCATTCGCTTTTTGAAAAGATTATTCTCTAGGTTTGTAATCCCTACGACCATCATAAGTGATCGAGGGACGCACTTTTGTAACGCTATTATAGAGAAAGTTCTCAACAGCATACGGGGGTACTCCACGGATGTCTACACCTTATCACCCACAAACTAATGGGCAAACAGAAAACACCAACAGGGCACTCAAGCGAATTTTAGAAAAATCCATCAGCAGTAGCAGAAAAGACTGGTCCGACAAACTCGACGAAGCATTATGGGCATTTGGAACAGCCTTCAAAACTCCTATTGGAAGCACCCCTTTTAAGATCATTTACGGAAAAGCCTGTCATCTTCCCGTAGAATTGGAACATAAAGCATATTGGGCTCTCAAAAATGCTAATTTAAAGGCAGATGTGATCAAGGAACACCGATTTTCTCAAATAAATCGCTTAGCTGAATTACGAGACGAAGCTTACGATTACGCCAAAGCATACAAAGACAGGACCAAAAGATGGCACAATAAGCGAAATAAGGATAAAAATTTTGAAGTAGGACAAGAGGTACTCGTTATCAACTCAAGACTTAAATTATTCCCTGGAAAAATGAGAACTCGTTGGGTTGGACCCTACACAGTAAGTAAGGTATTCCCCTATGGGACTATTGAGGTTCATAATAAGGAAGGAGACTTTTTCAAGGTAAATGGGCACCGAGCAAAAATTTACTATGGACAGGATGTTAGTAAGCTTTCGGGAGATGAGTTCTTCGCCCAAACATAAAGCCCAGAGGCTCGAGTCTAACTTAAAGACTCGTAAATAAAGAAAATTTCTCTTTTGGGAGATAACCCGAATTATCCCTTTCTTTTGTTTTATTTCCATTACTTGTTGGTTTTGTGTTTTAACCATTTTGCGAGGAAACGAAGAGTTATTGATACCGCAACATGCTGATCGACTATAGTTACGGCGTAACTCATCTCGTAACAAACCCCTTGCAAATGAATTTCGGATGCATTACCAATTACGGCGTAATGCCATCAAAGTGGTTACGCCGTAGCTACACTCTTGCTGCGTATGCGGGTTTAGCCTAGTTACGGCGTAACTCCTTCAAGAGTTACGGTAACTATCCTCGCTACTTCTTTCATTTTAAACACAATAACCTTGTATTAGTATTTTAAATGAACTTTGTGGGTGTGTTTCCTGTAAACCCTCACGAGACTTTCACTCGCCCACTGGGACACCAAGTGGTTTAAAAGGCTTGTTGCATATGCTAAATGCAACCGTGATTCCTACGAAAGTGAGTTAGGTTTGTTTTTAATTTTTCATTTTTTCTTTTTAGAATTATGCTTGTCGGTAGTGTGATTTCAGGGATTGAAGTTTGCTCTTGGATGCTTATACGAAGGAACGACTCTTTTTCGTGGGCCTCTTTCTTTTGGAGTAAATTTCAGGGAAGTTCTCGCTCTAATTCTACTTTTCTCTTCACCTTTATTTAACGCTTAGTACAAAAGGGACTTTGTACAATTCAAGTGGGGGGACGGGAGTAGAATTGTCTCTTGAACTTTATTTTGCCCTCGTTTTTCTAGTTTATTTTGAAAAATTATGCCATTTTTAAAATTTTGACATGTTTTTCTTAACCTAACTAGATTAGACCTTAGCCGAGCACATACAACCCTTGATATTATATGGTGAGATTAGCCTTATCCGTTTCCAATATTTTACCCCAAATCCACCAAATTATGAGTGTGCCGGTAGCTTGTAAACTTTAGAACTTGGCCTTTGCATTATTTCGAGACCATAGACGAGGTATGTTGAGTTAGCTCGATGTATTTGGACTTTTCAGTTTAAGAAGGCAGTATTATAGGATTATCACCCAAATAGCCTACCATTGTGTGTCTATCGATTAGTCACCTCGACTTCTCGACCCCCATGTGAAACCCTTTTGTTGCACTCACCTTTAGTGCAAGATACCCCTAGATACACCATTCTGAGCCATTCCTTTCATTTTGTTAACCCAATATATTGTTTCGTTATACCTATACACCTTAGCCTACCCTGTAGTCTTTATTTGTGATTTGGAAGTCATCATTTGCCTAAGTACAAGGTTCAAGTGAAAAGGTTCGGGAATCACGCTTTCGTCGACGACATATTCTTAAAGATCATTGAAGACCCCCTGAATTCCCATTGTTCATCTCAGAGGGGATGTTATGTTTAGTTGTTATGTTTAGATTTAAAAAAAATAGTTATGTTATTTAGTTTATTGTAATGTGCGATGTTATAAGCACTATGTTATGAGCTTTATATAGATTTAGTATCGAGGAGGCCACCTCGGTCACATGAGAAGATTAGAGTTGGTAATTGCACCAACAGTTGAAGAAAAGGTAGTGTGCCCATCACGGCGTCCTCTAATGACACATCTACCTAGTATTTCATGATCCGGTTTCTTAACTTCAAAGCTTGAACTTTGGGCGGACGGTAAGTAGTGATGACTTGGTTATAGATTTAGACTATCTGCTTGATTTTTATTTTACACCATTTATATATCCCATGTCTTATCCTACCCTTTAGTCATGAAGCGTGTCTAGGTGATGCAACGAGCAATCTTTGGTGTCTTTGCCATGGATTTGGTCATGTATCATTGATTTTGTCCACTTGGCCGTGACATGTTAGTAATGACGAGTCACCCTTAACTTTTGTCGTGTCTACCCATATTGCCTTCGAAAATTGTTTAGCCCTTAACTCTAGTGGTGGAGATTTGTGTAACTGCCAAGCTTATGATAGAATACATGCTATGACTGTGCGATTGAGTGATCACCCCGAAATTGACACTTAGAATAGTTGAGAGATTTAAGTATTTTGTTCCCATTTAGGTGAGGTGTTGGCTTTGTTTTTTTCTAGCATAAGGGATTTGTAAACTTATATTTTCCAAGTTATGGGAGATATCTTTTTAGGAATCTATCTAATAAGGTCTACTTGAGGGCAAGTAGAGTTCAAGTGGGGGATATTTGATAACATCAAATTATCCTGAATATTAAGTGTCAATTTCCCCCGATAATGCTTGTAATTTATATCATTTATATGGATTTACGCTTGTTTTCCATTATATTCCACTTTCAGGTAAATTATGAGCATTGGAGCTAAAGAGACGCGAAATTAGAGAATTATTAAAGATTTATCATAGTATGCTCACTTTGAAGAGGTTAAGGCGTAACTCATCTCTCACATTACGCCATAACTAAAGCGTGACTCAGAAAGCCAACTTACTAGAAGATTACGGCGTAACTCTCCCAAAAGATTACGACGTAACTATATTAGGTCAAAGGAGGTTCCGCGCCGCTGATAACTACGCCGTAACTCGTGCATAAACTACGGCATAACCAAGAATTATTGAAGATACGGCGTAACCACTTCTAAGGTTACCTGTAACCGCAGATATAGTGCAATTACTGAAGAATTAGATGATTACTGGTAAGTATTTTATTAGTTACGCCGTAACCAAGATCTGGCCTATAAATACCCACGATTTCCAGCATTTCAAATCATCCCATTTCACACACCACAACCAAAGAACGTGGGAAGAAGCCAAAGTCAGGTCTAGAGAAGCATACTGGACCTATCTCCAAGGGAGAAATCACTCCCCTCCGATAAGCATTAGCATTTTATCTTTTCTTTACTTTCGATTCATGTATTTCGTAACATTAAATATTGAATTGATTTGTATGGTTAATATGATCGGCTAAGCACCTCTTGGTGCTGGCCTAGTTATGCTTCCTTAATTGTTTTGTTTGCGTTTACATTACTTCCGTATAATTATTTCTAAGTGTATGCATGCATAGTTTATTGGTAGCTACCCTTGTTTCGGTAGTTTTGAATGGCGGTAGAGGCTAGTTGCTTGGGAGATATGACCAACTGACCCTAAGTTAGTAGATGAGGACGGGAAGGGTAAGATATTACCAATGGCGACCCTTTCTACTTGTGTGATTTGACCAAGTGATCACCCTCTTGTTTGGATGAACTTAAGAATTAGGGGGTGAGTGTCTAAGATCTTTGGGGGTAATCACTATTATAAGTATAACATGTAGCGAGAACTTAATGACTCGGCTTAGGGGACCAGGAACAAATTTCGGACTTATGAGAGGACACCACTCTCCAAGTGGTGTGATCTTTGCCTGATAAGTTAGGCGAATCGACCAAATGCTGTCCTCTCGACTTTGACCCCACCTGAAGTAATTGGAAGTAATTAACGTAGACATTACTAGCTAGGATGAATAACTAGGTTAGCATCACTCTCCTCTATTTGATCTCATCTTTGCCTTTATTTGCGTTAGTAGTTAATCAGTTAATTAATTAAATCATCTTAAAATCTGTGACACCTAGACTTAGTATTAATCCAACACATAGCTCTTGGGATGATCTCGGTTTTATCGAATACTACACTACACACGACCGGGTACACTTCCCGTTAGTGCATTAAGGTAGACCATAGGTATAACGAGACATTATAAATATTAAAACCTGGTCAGTAAAACCTGCATCAATGATGCAAGCGGCATTGTTGTCATGAAAAAGATACTTTAACCGAGCCCAAACCTCATGCGCTAAAGTAGTATCATCAATTACCATGTCAACCAACTTAGGAGAGATTGTGGAATACATCCACATGACCACAAGGCTGTCGTTAGTTGCATGATGTGGATCAAGATTTGAAGTGCTAGCGTCACAGGTTTGTCAAGATGATGAACTACATCATAGGTCCGACAAAACGCTTTAAAAAGGTTGCTCCATGAATTGTAGTTTAGTTTGTCGAGATCAAGGGTGAGGGATACACTTGATGCTCGCATTGAATAAGCTTTATCAATCGGTTGTTTAGGTGGGATAGCATCTCCCGTCATGATGCTATGACAAGGAGAGAGCAAAGCAAAGCAAAAGTAAAGTAAATGATAACCAAGGCTTGGCCAAAAAAAGTGGCGAGAAGTAGTGGTAATGGGCGAAAAAAGAAAAAATTAGGGTTTAGGATCATAAGGCTTTGATACCATATTAATGTTTGTAATTCCCCTTGACTCTCATTGATCAACATATACGGTATATATAAACATATACCAAACCGAAACATACAAAACCCTTATGAGCTAAAGCCTATCACAAATACAACTGGGCTAATGGGCTAACATATTCATTCGGCTAATAAATTCTACCTATATTAGGACTCAATATTTAGCTTTATATCTGTAAAAATTTAAGCTATGTTTTACGGTTTTCTCCGCAGAAGTGAGCTTGTTGACATAGTGAAGCGAACTCTCAAGTCGAAAACTCGTAGAGTGGAGTAGAGCGAGGAACGAACCGAACCACTATAAATCTTTGTGTTGTGGTTTAATCTTCATTTTATTTAATTCTTGTCTTGCATTTACTTTTTGCATATTATCTTTGTTTGAGTTTATGATAAATTTCGAAACTAAGATTTTAAAAGTTAAAAGTATTCAACCTCTTTTTTAGTACACCAACTATTTAGACGTGTTGCTAGATTAAATTGATTAAGCTAGTGAACGAGTCGCCTCCTTTAACCCATCAGAACTTAATAACGTTGTTTTTCATAACTGAATTTGGTTAGTGGGCTAGTTAGCCTATTTAACCACAAATAACACGAACAAAACCTATAAAAACTAGTTATCTAAATTCATCTAAACAATTTGTTGATATTTGTAAGTCCAGTTATGAAGCTTCTCGTATTCTATCAATCGTGGCAACAATTTGTTAGTTCATTGGAGATCCCATGGTGCCTAATTTATGATAAAGTTGATCTTTCTCATGAGCGCACTTTAGCCTCGATTAATGCTCAGCTGAATGACTTCGATAAGATAATGGCTTCAAATCTCAAAAGCAGTTTGTCCTCATTCTACATCACGACTTCCTCAAGTGCGGTGGATTCCCCCCCCTCCGCGCCCACCCCCAATAGCTCTGAGGTGAAGATAAACTGTGATGCAGCTTTCATGGACTACAAGGGCGCTTTGTTGTTATAGCGCGTGATTCTACAAGTTCTCTCCTTTATGTCGATAGTATGCTTTGTTCTTCTATGTCTTCTTTCACGCAGAAGTTTTAGCATTGCACTGGGTGTCATTTGGCCTTTCGTCATGGTTGGTCTCATGTTGTAGAATCCAATTGTCAAACAACTATTACTCTCTCATCTCAACGATACCTACATGGAGCCTTGCGGATCTTGTAGTTGATATTCGCTCGTGGTCGAAGAATTTGCAATTATCTTTCTCATAGACTAAGCGTGAAAACAACAAATTTGCTCATTGGGCGTCGCTTTGCATCTTCTTCTGTTTTACCTTTTAGATGGGATGTTTCGTTTCCTTGTAAACTTTCCTCCTCGAAATGATATTTATGGGTCTTAATTTGTTTTTTTAAGAGTTTAACTTAAAAAATAAATAAACAAAGAAATAAATAAATATACACACATTCTAAAATTTGCTTAGACTTAACAATAACTCGTCTATCTTCATGCCATTTTGAATGATGTTTTGTGTTGCGTTAAACACCGACACCCAACTAAGTGCATAAAAAATATGGGGAATTGCATATATATTAACTAAAACTTAAAAATTTGTATATTTTCTCATAATACAAGTTTTCAATGCATGATGTACAATGCAACTTAAACATGTTTTGGGTATATATATACTAATATGCAAGATTTAATGGGTATATATGCAATTGCCCTAAAAAAATATACAATTTATAATTGTAATCATATTTTACGCAGAAATAGTTGATTGTTAAACTTTACTATTTAAATTGTTGAAAATAGTACTATATATGTAGGGGTGTTATTCGGGTTGACCCGGTCGGGTTCGGGTCAACTCGGGTCGGGTCAAGGCTTAAAAAAACATACCCGAACTCGACCTTGTTTAGAACTCGGGTCAATTTCGAATCGGTCGGGTCAATTCGCCCGGTCAACCCAGTATTTTACATTGTAAATGTGTTGTTTTGCCTTAGGTTAGTCGTTCGGGTTGTCGGGTTCGGTCGGTCAAGGCTAAAAAATATACCCAACTCGACCTTGTTTAGAACTCGGGTCAATTCGGTTGACCCGATTGACGAATATATTTTGAACCCGATTGACCCGACCGAATTCGACTCGGTCGGTTCGGGTCGGTCGGGTCAGCCCGAATGACACCCCTATATATATGTATAGTATTTTCTTGGTTTGACAATTAAGCTTACATGTTCAACAAAAAAAAGACAATTAAGGCATTAAGCAGACTTTAATCATCAGCCCAAAAATGTGTCCACCGGCTTGGGCTAGGAGTCCTAGGACCGACTTATTTCCAAATCTTTATTAAATCAAAGTTGATTTAGTGTTAACTTTCTATTTTTATTTTTTATTTTCTATTACATTTTTTTTGATAACTCATGTTTTTCTATTTTTTGACTGACTAATTTACATATTTAGATCCACCATCATAGAGAATCAAATCAAGTAAAGCTCTTCCTTATTGTAAGATTAGTGTGACCAGTGCAGGATTATTCATGTCAAACAGTATTAATTTCTTCGCTTTGTCAAAATAGTCATTTGATAGTCACATTTGTACACCTCAAATGTAATGAATAGTCCATTAGTACCTTGGTATAAAAGATAGAAATAATATAAGTTAATAATACAAAGGGGGGAATTTCATATATACCCAAGGAAACTTCAAAAATTACATATTTTCTCAAAACACAAGTTTTTAATGCATGATGTATAATGCTATTAAAGCATGCTTTGGGGAAATATGTAATTATCAAAGATGGGTGTATGTAAATGACTAATACAACAAAGTGTAGTACACCACGATAACAAAATTATTAAAGTTATTATTACAAACTTATTTAAAGCATGCCTTAACTTTTCTTTTGGATAACTATGGTTTCTGAGAATTCGGCCGACTAATTCATGATGTTTAAACCTACCACTACAGAAATTCAAATAAAAGTAAAGCCTCACTTTTCGTGAAGTTGGTGTAATCACAGTTGTTTGCACTAACAATGAAATTGAACTTGAGGCGCTCACACATAGCATGCCTTAACTTATACTCATTTCTTATGTCTCTTTTTCTTTCGACTATTTCAACATACGTTTATGACAATAGTAAATTGGGTTATAAATTATTATTGGTGATCAGATGAATACAATCAAGAGAAAAGAAAGATGTCAAATAGATTGAACCTTTGAAGAAGACAATAAAATGTTAGGACAGTGGAAAGTAGAAACAATAGAGCTTAGCCCGTTTTAACTCGTTTCAGAATTTTCACATTTTTTAATCAGATTTCCAAGTATCCAACCAGTCAAATATGTCAATCTTGTAGGCTCTGGAAGACATTTATGATTTTGTTAGAACACTCGCAACAGTGCGCTGCCTCTTTCTATATTAGTTGTGTCACAACGCCAATGGCCATCACTTCGAAACTGACACACCATTGTCAATTGTGGTGTAATATATCTCACAAAACCGAGGCACAAATCGAACAAAGACCAAACCGACCCACCACCGACGAGATGGTTCCATCGGTGTCACAAAACCGACGCTCATCGGTTTGTAAACCAACGAGGCCGGATGGAGTGGTCTTATTTCCACACCCATGATACATGAGCATGTTAACATATGCACACCTATTTGTTTATCTATGAACCTTTGCAAATTGAAGAATCAAAACACACAAAAGAACACATATAACTTAAGTTTTACTATGCTTTTGCTTGTACCTACCAATGTATCCGAGAATCCGGACCGGGATTTTTAAAAAGTGCCTACACTGTGCACAAAAGTTAATGTTGCTAACAAAGTACACCATAACCGCAAGAAAAACAAAGTAGCAAAACAATTTTGGGGGTGCATATACCACAAAAAGCGACAATTTTGAAACTCTTTTGCATCTCTTTGTGATTTTAACTTAATGGAGAGTGTGGCCGTCACACCGTATCGTATTAAGTGGGTCCGTATTTGTATCAATCATAGCAATGGAAAAACAATTATGTCATAAGTAAGTAAGTTGAGAAATTAAGTTGTCTCTCTTTGTGTGCCTAACTATATACATGTCCCCTAGCTTGAATCCATGATCAATGATTTGAAACCACGATAAAAACAATACCTAAGATACATTCATCGTATCTTACATATAAGATTGTAATTCGCTTATTTGAGATATCACATCTAAGCCCATAGTTTTGTAAATGTTGTGATCAAAAGAGCATTATTTAATGATGCTATTTGAGATTATCTCATGTGTTAAGATAAGGTGATTAGTTAGATTGTGTTTTAGATGAGGTTACACAATCTCCTTTTGCATTTTTTGTCTAATCATAGAATAAATACAAACTTAATGATTTAACATGTTACAGGACTTTTCAAAATGTCAACACTAATCCCGAAAATGTAAAATTGCATATATATCCAAAGCATGCATAAAAACAATTGTAAAATGTGCATAAAAAACTTGTACAAAGGATATATATGCAATTATTCACTTTGAGAAGGATATATATGCATTTTTGCCATTAGAATTAAATCTGTAATATCATTAATAATATTCGGTTTTAATTTTCTTCTACATTTAATAGTTAAAATTTTGTTCGCGTTTACGTTTTTTTTTCCAATAAAAATAATAAAATATCAGTCAACTGTAGACTATATTCGAATTTTCTAGCTTGGTTTTAAATAAAAAACTAACAGTACTATTCTGAAATTTCAAACTCATATTGTGTGCATAAACGAGACAAATTAATCTTCATGGGCTTGTCTTGATACTTTGATTAAGTTACGAGGACCAAACATATAATAAATATATTATTCCAGAATTCTTGTAAGAATATACCTCAATGGAAAATGCCTAATATAAAAAAATAAGTTAAGAAAAAGTCGAAAATAAAATAAACATAACATTATAATTTTGTTTAACCATGATTTATGATCGTTAGCTTGACTAATCTGCGGAGTTTGAATGATCGTCATGCTAATTCAAAACACCATACAAATGTACGAGTTTTTTTTTTTTTTTTTTTTTTGAGAACGGCTTGAACGTGTGAGCTTATTTTGTGTTTTTCAATCTTTATCTGTATTTTGTTGAGCTGCATTGATAAAAATGGGTCTATGACTTCAGAAAAGGTCAAAACTCTTGACACAAGACGGAATTAGAGCTAAACACAACCATGTGCATTTAAGAAAAACTAAATAAGATTGCAAGCATATTTTTTTTGGGATCAGATGCATTTCCGAAGGTTTAAGGTTTTTTACAATAATTAATTACACAACAGGCCACATGGTTCGAAGTGTTGTTAGGGTTAACTTAATTGATCGAGTGGATTGTTTTTAAGAAACGAGTTTATATTTTTATGGCAGTTATATATAGTTTATGTAAACTTAAAGAGTAACTTAATAATTATGTATCGTTTGTATGAGTTATGATTAAATAAGAAATAAAATTAAAATAAGAATGATAAGAAGGAATCAGTACTGATTTACATTTAAGATGCACCTATAAAAAGATGCATCTTTCTTTACATTTTCCACATTTCAATTAAAATAGGTGGCTAGAATTACTTTCACATTCTCATTTTGTTTTATTTTCTCACGGATCCTTTCACGATTCGAGTCCAACTCGTCTCTTTTTTTTCATGTTGGCTAAAAAACAAGGGGACTTAGACTCGTTTTGAAGCCAATCAACTTGTTCGAGAATAGTAGTTTCTACAAATTTTTAATCATAAGCATCTAGTTCTTGGTAATTTTTCGAGTGGTGTCTAGTCAATTTTATTTTGTTGCTATTTTATATCAAAAATTTTAAATATCGACCTTTGTAGTATTTTGTTCATATGTAATAACCAATTTACTTTTTAAATTTGTTAATAAGTTTGTAAGAAAGCGTAAGGTGAAATGGTTACAAAATTTAAAAAAATTGAAATTCAAAATCTAGATACATAAAATAGTAGGAAAAAATAGTTATTGACTATACAACAATCGGAAAAGTGATAAGTCATAAATTCATAATTATCTCTAAAAAGTAATAGACACGGAGAAAAGAATAACATATAAAAACAATATAGAATAAATATGTGTTTAAATTCTCCTCTTGTTACTATCGTACCTAAAGATGCATATGGTCTATGGACCATGCATGCCCATGCATTTTCTTCTTTTTGGCCACCACTTTTTCATCTTTTGCACAATTACCTTCCCTAATTAAATTCACAACCTTCTCTCTTACACTCTCTTATAAGCTAGGACCATCCCTATGTTCAACCATAAGTCCATAATAGGTTACGAAAAAAAACGGTGATGTTACAATTAGAAAGTTACTAATGAGACATTGGGTACGTTTGAGCTTAAAATTAAAGTAACCATTCGATCATTGAAAACAACAAAAACTTCAGTTAATCAAACTAAGTTTTACTGTAGATGTGATGATATTTCAAACAGTTTCTGAGAATCCTATGCATAACACCCAAAACTCTCCTTTTTGTAACTTGTGAATTGACAGAGATATTCCATGCATAGATGCTGATTAGACGGTGTAACACGATGTACGTAGTTGAATCATCATCGTGACGTCATCTTGACAATATTCAAAAGGTTACTTAGATATTATTATGTGTTAGAATGGCGTTATGTCTATCAAGAGATAGTGATATGATTTTGTTTTGATGCAAAATCATGGTGTCTTAATTCATGTTTTGGGGTCGACTTCACATGTGTTTGGCCCCAAACTTGAAAAGTGTTAGCTCATCTTTATATTATTGCTTTGCTTTGGTTTGTACTACATTTGGACCTACATGTTTATGTTCACCTCAAATGACACTTAGTCACTTAACTAAATTTCGACCACATTGTTTCACTATCACTAGAAAAATAAAAATGAAAAAATTGTCATTTTATGACACATAAAAAAAACTGTCACTAAAAGTAAAAAAGTGTCATCAAAAATACAAAAGAAGTGTCACCAAAAACTTTTATGTGCTTCTTTCACATTTTAAAAAGTGTAGGTAGAAGCCAGTAGAAAAAATCTATTTATAGTGACAAAAAAAAGTGCGAGTACATATTATTTTGCCCTTGTGACATATTTTGTTTATAATAAATGTCATTAAATGTCAGCGGTTTAGGCGTTTGCTTACAATTTAAAAAGTGACCTTAACAATGTTAGATTGAGTGACATTTTTTTTGTCATAAAACCAGTCACTTTTTATTAGCGGTAAAACCAAATATTCATCTAACGTGAAGTTGACCAAAAAGCTTGTAGTTTAATAGTAACTCATGTTGTATGAGAATGATTTCAAGCAAAAAAGTTGTGAGTTCAAGTCATGTTTAAAACATGCGTGATATGTTTAGAACACGCGTGATATGTTTATCGCGTATTCATTACGAGATAGTACCATTTGAAGATTATAAAGTACCATAATAATGTTTGTACAGGGTTCGTATATGATTACTCATCATTTGTATAGATTATGACAAAAAGGCACAATTTCTATAATACGTAACTACTCCGTAAAATATAAGTTCATGCACTCACTCACTTGAAGAGGCCATTAATAATGGTGGCTAAATTAATCAAGTTTGTTGAAAACTGTAACTCGTACAAAGACGTCTTTTGGTTAGTCTCGAGACAACGTGTTTGTTGGAAAAGTGGTTTTGCAAAATGAGTTTTTGCAAATTTTGGACACCTTTTGAAATATGATATATGTTATATATATTTATGTTTCTTGGTAGCTTTGCGTTCTCTTATGTGAAAGCACTTCGCGAAATGAGCTAAAGTATGTCCAAAATGGAGTTGAAATGAATGAGATATCGTGTCTCAAAGTGAAGCACTTGAAACATAAAAACTTGGAAAAATTGGAGAATCCCACATCGCCCAAAACAAGAAGTGGATGCTTGTTTATAAGGAAATTGTAGTTTTGGCTATCAAATTCCTTTAGGTTGGTTATGCTCCCCTCCTGCGCCAAGCCTTGTCGAAAAATGGGATTTCCGGGTCAAAATGAGCTCAAAGCTTCGAGCTGCGGACACTTGAATGCGACTCAGAAGCCTCATGCGTCGCGTATCTTTTGCTTCTGAGTTTCTGACATATCGGTTAATATTGGCGTCTTGGTGAACAAGATAGGTTTAGCCTATATATTAAACGCCTCTTCATTCAGTTTTGAATACTGAGATAAAGCAACTCCTCTGCGGCCGATTTCCAACAACTCATTCGATCGTAAAGCGCAAGTTGCTTCCGTGATCTTCGGCCCAAGTTTGTCACGCGTCGGTACGTACATCGGCTTTGGCGGTTGTACCTTGGGAAGCAGGGGGCGAACTGTTTTAAGGAATCGTGTTAAACCACGAGCCTCTTGCCACGACCTTTACTTTTTTATTTAAATTAACGTTATATAGTGTCGTCTTCTGCTTCTACCCCATTCATCGTTATTTAATTTACTGTTATTTTGTTTCTGTTAATTTATTTATTGGTATTGTAATCTGGTTTTCATAAATACGATTTCTTTAAACAGATTTGTCGTTTGTTTCCTAGAGTACAACAGGCAAAGCAAATGTACTGCCGGACGTGAAAAACTTGCTTGAAAGATTACAAAAATGAGACGTATTCTTGATCGAGGGTTGCAGGAAAATCAAATGATGAAGTTGCGTTTTTTTAGGCTATAAAAACGAATGAGACTTATGTTGTATCTATTATACCTAAAAGTTGAACCCCTTAATTTAATGTGCAAGAGTGTTTGTGCACAATAATTTGTACGGTACAATCCGTGTAAAGCCATATGATTGAATATCGAGTATTGAAATATATAATATTCAATGAAGTCGTCTGGCTGTTACAGGAGACGAAAGGTTCCCAAAATCTTAAGTTCAAAGGATACAAAGCAACAAGGCCATGAATGCAGAAGCTCAACAAGCTTATTGGTGGTTACATGAATACATAATTTGGTACAACATATGCATTGGAACACAAAAGGGCTGCAGTTATGCACACTTAAAGAATCCGAATCATTTATCAATTACATCTATCTTAAATGGAGACTCCATAAATGAGGCATGAAGACCAATAGGAATAAAACCAAAAAGGTCCATTACGTGTATTATCATGGCTACAGAAGTTGGATGCCCGAAGGGTGAATTGTTCCTAAACGAATTGAAGCTTGATGCAACTGGTACCATTGTGGTGTTGTTGTGTAGAATGTGGGATGTAAATCGCAACCGGCCGATACTTGAGCACCGATTTCTAGGTGTGCGATGCAAAGGTATATGCATATATATCTCCCCAAAACCTGAGTTATAAGAATAGATAATAAAGGATAACAAAATATGCTGTATTATTTAACGAGGTTTTAACATGGTTTTGTTGCAGGGTAATGTTATCCATTGTACCGCCAAGGCAACCGTCGCTCACAATTTCTTGAGGTTAAAAAAGGGGGGTGTATACACTGTTAAAATTTTTGTTGTCATGCACAACAAGGAAGAATTTCGAGTTAGGAAGGATGATACCTTTATGATAGAGTTTAATGGATCAACGTCAATAAGAAAATCCTTGGTTGTATCTGAAGGGTTTGTCAGGCATCCTTTTCAGCTGGTGGATTTAGATCAAATCAAGCCTACGGAGAACAAATATCTCATTGGTAATTTACTATTTTGTATGTTTGTTCAATTAAATTGGCCTTAAATATTGTTGACATAAAAATTGTTACCTCTTAGATGTTGCAGGTTATGCGACGAATGTTGGAAGGATGAACCATACAAAAGCAGGTTCAAAAAACGTTGATTTCTACCTGGCCAATCAAAAGTTCGTATTTATGTTATTTGCATTTGATGTTGTCACATTTATAACTTTTTTTTAGCCAATATGTGTTAAGGAACTAACCGTTTGTTTATTTTTTCCCCGTGCCATCAGAAGCCAATCAATACGGGTGACTCTATGGGGAGGGCTTGCTGATATGTTGATTGAAAAGAAAGCAAAATAAGCGGTATTGTGTGGTGGTGGCGTCCACATCTGCAAAGCATTATAACGATGAGTCGGCTTGGGCTATTTACCTTTTCCATAGTAGACACCTTTATCATGCTAATTTGGTTTTTAATTTTACCTCTCAGATAAGCTCTATTTGTCGAGTAGTTCAGCCACACAGATACTAGATTCTATTGACATCCACCGCAATCAACGCATTGAAAAAGACACGGGTAGGAAATTGTTTGAATATAAAATTTATAATTGATAAGATTCATACTGTTATAAACTTATCAAGATCGTTTACTGTTTGTTAGCGAGTGTTGTGTCTTCAAACATCTTTGGGTGCACATCTCTGAACCAAAAGATGGGACAATTGAGAATCTGCTCATGTGGGCCTGCAATCGGAAAAATGATGTGTGTTATTTTTTTCACCGTCATCTATGTAGCCTCCTTGCTGAATGATATTGAAATATTTTATTCCATTCCGCAACTTTCCTATGTAAGGCCAGGATTGATGATGTGCGTACTAGAAAAGGATGGAATTTTCCATCGTGTGGAGGTGACAACTGCAAGAAAGGAGCTACTAGGAAGGGTGGGCGTTTTTGGTGTGATTCATGTGAAAGGCCAGTTGAATACCCTGTAATAAGGTACTATTATGTTTGTAACTTATATATTTGGCATTTGTATACAATATATATAATTATTGACATTGATACTTACTATCTGCCACATGCTCTTTGCAGGTATCGCCTTGAACTTGGTATCTCGGATGATCTTTGGGCGTCTGTGGTGATCCTTTTTGATGAGGCCTCGATTAACTTGATAAAGTTTCCAACTTCAGAATTATTGACGGATGATAAAGAGGTACATCTATAATTTCTTGTTTATTTGCACCGTCTCCCGTACCCGTTACTCATGACTTGATATGCAGAGTTTTGATGATCACACCAACTTGCCATCTCCCATACTCGATCTCATTGGCACAACCCACCTATTTGAAATCAAAAGTCATACCTATTATGAGTATGGTAAGTTTGAGAGTTTTACGTGTTGGGTGGTGGACTCACCTCATCCGTCAACATAGCTGAAAGCTCAAGCATCGTTGATAATGAAACTGTTGGTGCGGTCGCATCATCCACACATTCACCCATTCCATCCGTCGTTACACCGTCCAAACCTAAAGAGGATAAGAAGAAAAATAGGTAATCAAAGCATGTAATATTTGTCTCCCAAAAATATCCTATAATAACAATATTCGTTCCTTTAAGGACTCTTACTAATACAAAAAACGTGCACGATAAACATGGTTTTGTTATTTTCAGGGTGGACCCTGAAGATTCAGACGTAGATGATGAACTGATGCCTACGGCTGATGGGCAAGATGTTGGGCCTATCAATGCAAATAACAAGACGACTGCAACATCGGCCTCATCGTTCAAACGGTTGCTCAAGTCTACCCTACAGAGATGATAAGAAAAAAAAGAGGTCACCACGACATAGGCCCTTTTGTGACAACAAAAATACAAAACATTTTAACATTTTTGCCTTAAACCTATTACTTATGCAACAAAGCTAACATGACAAACATTGTTCGAATGTTTGCGGTAGGATATTGAACATTGATCGGATATTGAACTTATATCGTAGATGGTGACCAAGATGGTGAGGGCGACACCCCAAATGACAGGAAGAAAAGCGAGCGGTAAGCACATGTTGTGTACCATATTTGGTCGGTTGTAGTTTTATATACGCCGCATATTAATACAACCCTCTTTGTATATTTTGTGGTCGGGTTTGTCATGGAAGATTCAGTGAGTGAGCTCGTTGTACCCCAATAAACATTATCAAAATAAACAATTATGACATGAATAATACACTAGATTAAAAGCTGTTTTGGGATCTGTGTTTTCTTTGTTTGGAAGGCACAAAACTCTTATGTTTCGTTGCATCGGATTTTATTTTGCTTTGATAATTTATTTTACATGCATGTCATGCAAAATATTGTTTCTTTGTGCTTGCTTTGATTTCGGTACATCCAATATGAACCAGGTACGTGATATGGACACTTTCCACAAGATATCAAATGGAAATGTCATTACTTGATTATTGTGAAAAAATCAGATTTTGGGAAAATAACGATTACAAAAACTGATGAATTATATGGAATACCATTGGTTACCATTCCCTTTAAAAGTCCAACAATATCTTATTTCCATATTCATACAATAAACTCATGGAGTTCAATATGGAAATGGTATCACAATACTTACACATGCCAATAGCACAGGCTGCAAAAGCATCAGGTCCACATAATCCATCTTATAAGAATAACTTGGATGATCAAGATATTGAAGATGTTTATGCTACTGACTACATTGAACAGGATTGTCTGAAATTGTCTTTGGACCATCCCCAACAAACTAGACATTGAATGTTAGATTATGATATATAAAGCTTTGTGGTTATGGTATCTTAAGTAGTTACCAGTGCTAGGTGATGATTGGCGTTGGCAAACAAAAAAATATGAATGTTTACATATGATATTTCATCGCCATTTATTATTAATTATATGGGTTTCCAATACTCTTTCTGTTTATATAGTTTTATGTCCTATGATACATCTGTTTAATTTCCATGTAAATTCATTCATTTAACCATAGGTTGTCTTATAAACAATTACATTATAATTGATGAAGAGTAATCTGCATTCAGAGAATTTGTAAATAAATTGTATTATGGTGTAGTTATTATATAACTCAACTTTATAAATTTATCTGGTCACAGCCATTTCACACACACTTTAATACATGTCTAAAAATGTTTTCCGTTGAATTTCATATTTTTTGGAGTTGGTTTAGTATTTTTAACAAGCAATATGCAATTGGTTGTCAAAACCGACCACAAGCCTGACTTCCAAATTCCAATCGTATAAATCACCATCTTAGGAGTATTTTGGTAAATCGGCCCTTTTGAAATTCCTGTAGACGATACTTTAACTTAAATATAGCAGTTTGGATCAAGTTGTGAGGATAAGTAACCAAGGAGATATGACCAAATGAAGTTGAGTTATGTTTTTTGAAAGTAGACTAAAAAACACTCAACCTAGGCTTTTTAACCAAATAATTTCATAAAGCTCAGTATCATTATTAAAAACTCAATAAGAATCTATAATACATGTAGAGACTTACAATGAACTATAAGTATCTGCCTTTTCATTGTACACCACACTTATTGCATCAGTTAAACAGTAGAATCCCAATAGGTGATCTAATAGACTTCTTAATTCATTATCTTGCCAAATCTACAAGATAATGTGTTGCAAAAGTGAATCAGGTCCTTCAAATAATAAATGGATATAGGTACATTTGACTTTTACAAGTTTACATACACACGGCGATTATGTATATGATTAAAGTCGTATTTATCTTTGCGTTGCTGGGTCGCTACAGTGAACATTGAAATTCCATCCCTGTCGGACATATTGAACAAAACTTTGTTTATTAATTCAACAACAATTATCAATGGAAGTGGAAAGATCGAGAGTTTCTTTGGTTTACGGATGACACAAATTGTTGGACCATTTACAGGTCCGTACCGTTTATAAAACTTGACTTACATTATGCAATTACAACAAATTTCCAATAATGCATACCTGCTTTGCATTATCACCAAACTTTGTTAGGACAAGAATCACGCTCGGTAGGCACTTTGAGGACACTACACCGAACCAAATAGCTTCGACTACCAAAAATCCCTTTGTTTATAAAAAAAGAAGATCGGCAGGTAATAAGTACTAAAGTTGCCAGTTAATCAATTTCATAATATTGAATATTACCGTAATGGTTATTCCTATAGGAACACTCTCATCGATGCGACTAAAAAATCCCACACAGTGCACATGCATCGCGAGTAATTAAACATTTTATAAGTCTTGCATCCTGTTAGTTAACATATTATAATGTTGTCTCCATGATATTTACCTTTATTTGCAAGGTATTCCTGTGGTGTACCATGATATTGGCCCTCCAACATTTGAATGTCAAAATTGCAAGGCGGTTATGTGGTACCAGAAAAGAACTAACGTAACAAAAACCGTTGTCAACCCAACTTTCTCTGTTTGCTGCCAAGGGGGAAAAGTGCTTCTTCCGATATATAATGAAACACCTTCGCCTCTTAATGAGCTTATGGACTACAACACTCCTGCAAGTTCAAGTTTCAAAGATCAGATCAGGGTATATAATGGTATGTTTTGTTACACATCTTTTGGAGCAAGAATAGACCATTCAATTAACACAGGCAGGGGTCCATATACCTTTAGAGTAAATGGCCAAAACTATCATCGAATAGGTTCTCTCTGCCTAAGCAGGGCACTTCGGCCTAAATATCTTGCAGCTATACTTTTTGACACTGGAAATGAAGTTAAGAACCGAATGGGAGCTTTTATAAGCAAAGATAGTGGAGAAGTCGTGGATGCAAATATAGTAGCAAGCCTGATGCAAATGTTCAATCAAACAAATCCAATCACCGAGGCATTTCGAATGGCCCGAGATTGGTCTGAGTCCCATAATTCAGCCCACTTTGAACTACGTCTCCTAAGTGGTCGAGGTGCATCTCGGCAATATAATGCCCCAATGTACCGAGATTGCGGCTCGATTCTGAAGATTTTGGTGATGGTATTCCCAGAGATATTGTTGTAAGAAACAAAGAGGAGGGTGAAAGCGTATTTAAAGTTGCATCCGGAATACATGGCCCTCCAATATCCATTATTATTTCCATATGGAAGGGCGGGTTTCATGAAAAGATCTGTATCACATCAACAAAGGTGTATGCATAAAACTAAAAGGCCTTTTGTTACAATGAAAGAGTACTACTCATACATCATACAACATCGAAATAATCAAGGCACTACATTGCTTAGAGGTGGCCGATTATTGCTTGATTTTAGTTGGTATACAGCGGTATGAGGAAAAGGCTTACATGGAATAGGCAAAATCAAGATACGTTGCAGCGTGGATCTATATCTAGCGTGTGTGGCGCTATAACAAGAGGTGATACAAATGCTGGCGAGGGTTAGGAAAGCGAATCGTCCTACCAAAAAGTTTTATAGGCGGCCCAAGGTATATGATGCAAAACTACCAGGATGCAATGGCTATATGTCAAACATATGGAAACCGGACACTGTTCATTACTTTCACTTTGCTAATACAAAGTGGCACGAGATTTCAAAAATGTTAAAGCACATTAGGAAAAAAGCACATGACCGTCGAAGTGTCCACAGCGTATTCAAGCTTAAGCTTCTTGAGCTGTTAAATGATCTTACAAAACACCATATTTTGGCAAGTCCGGGTAGGTAATGCACCTTAGCTAATAATGGCAATATGTCTACTCTTTTATAACAAATTTATGTATTATCTTATTCGTTTCTCAATTTTCTTTCAGTTGTATATGCCATAGAATTTCAAAAGCGTGGCCTACCTCATGCTCACATCCTACTATGGCTAGAAGAAGAATTGAAATGCAAAACCCGTCAGATGAATGATATAATTACAAACAGAGATACCATGTAGAAAATAATCGGATGGGTATAAAGTGGTAACTGAATTTATGTTACATGGTCCTTGCGGTAAAGATGCTAGATACGCACCATGTACGGTGAGGGTAAATGCTCAAAACATTTTCCTAAACCTTTCGTTCTTTGAAACAATGGTCGATAGTGATGGTTATGCTATTTATCGTCGAAGGGATAATAGAGCTTACCATATAAAAGGAAAATTCAAATATGACAACAGATATGTGGTTCCTCACAACCGTTATCTCCTTCTGAAATACCAGGCCCACATCAACGTAGAATGGTGCAACAGATCAAAGGCAATTAAGTACTTATTCAAGTACTTAAATAAAGGTCCTGATAGAGTGTTAGGAATTGGAAATTCCATGTTAAAGTGTCGGTCACCCCAATTATGGTCTAGCATATGTTAGCTCGTAGACGTTTCGTTATTTACGTTATTTAGTAGTCAATTAGTTAGTTTGTAGCGTAATTTAGTTTAGTGTACCACCGTGGAGGAAGGACGGGTCTTTACCCACTGTATACCTGATCCACAGGCCGTCAGGAGGTCATTATGTCTGTGGAAAACTAGAAGGGGGGGTTGAATAGTTTTACCAATTAAAACTTCATTTTAATCTATTTAGATC
>OU343219.1:257092065-257156528 GCA_910596185.1 Chrysanthemum makinoi
GACTTATGTCAATCTATTTGGATGTGTGTGTTGGATGTTGATAAACAAACATATAAGGGTAAGTAATGAAAAGATAAGAGTAAGAAGCACAAAACCACAACGCAAGTATTTATAGTGGTTCGGCTACAAGGTCAACTTCCTTGCCCTACTCCACTCCCCGAGTCACCTACTCGAGAGTTCGTAATCACTACACCAATCTCCTTATGGCGGAGAAGCCTTCACAACGTCGCCAACTGTTTTTTCGGTACTAGGCTAACCACGGGTTCTTTGACTCCAAGGTGAACCACACCTACACAACGTCGCCTACCCTTTATAAGGTACTAGGCTAAGTACCTAGTTCTTTCACACCTTAGGTGAACTACACCTTCACAACGTCGCCTACCCTTTATTAGGTACTAGGCTAAGCACCTAGTTCCATTGCAATGGAGGAACTACTACCACACTACACCAAGGACTAATCCCAAAGGAGATCTACTCCTTTACAACATCATCAAGGATATCAATATCCTTGGATCTAATACTAGTCTATCTTGTACATCGAAACACACCATATCGAATGTACATCTAAGGCACCTTTCACTAATGCCTTTGACTAGATCTACAAGACACCTTTCACTAATGTCTTGTGTCTTCACTTCTAAGCACCTTTCAATAATGCTTCTTTGTCTTGACTTCTAAGCACCTTTCACTAATGCTTCTTTGTCTTGACTTCCAAGCACCTACCACAAGTGCTTTATCCTATAGACGAAAGATACCCTTCACTAATATCTTCGTCTTGACTCTTGAGACATCTTTCACTAATGTCTTCAACACTACACTTCTTTGAAAAAAGAAAGGAATCATCAACAAGAATACTTCAGTAGCCTTGATGATGAGGAAGCATGGCAACTCATGGACTTGAGCTTGCTCGACTTCAAAGGTGGTGATCTTGCCTTTAAGAGGAACCTAAAAGATCACACGAAAACAAAACTACAAACATAGATCTCTTGGATCTAAGGTTAGTGAGATTTAACTCAGGGGGGAAAGTGTGTTAGAAAGGGATTCAAAAGGGGTAAGAAATAATGAAGACATGGCTCACTATTTATAGAGGAAAAATCCTACTGTTCCCGGATCCCACGGATCCCTACCACAAGGGATCCGGCTAGCACAAAGCTAGGGATCCGTGGTGCGCTCCTCTTTGCCCATGGGTATTTTTGGTTATGGGTTATGGGTCATGGGTCATGGGTTATGGGTTGATCCATGGTTTTCTTTCTAGGTACAATGTATCTTAAGGATACAATGAACTTGGTTAAGTGGTATATATAAAACCATGGGTTATGGGTCAAAACCATTTGCTAGTATTTACCCATTTAGTATATACTTGTATTTACCCATTTTAGCATATACTTAGTTTTTACCCATTTTAGTATACTTAGTTTAAGTATATGTTTAACCCAATATGTAAACACTAGTTGTTGTACATATGTATCTAAATCATAAAATCACTTATACTTGTTTTAGTGTTTTATGTGAAAGCGTAAGTGTGTTAGAAAACTATTAGTCCAAACCATTTACGTATTTTATTTGTTTCGTTAAAATGATTTTACTTTTGTTATCGACAAAACATTAGAAGATCGTAAAATATAAATAAACGTTTTTACGGCTTATTTGTATTAACAATCTCCCCCTTTTTGTTGATGACAAAACATAAAATTATTTTAAGGAAAAAGCTAAAATTCGTAAAATTTGAATTTGTAGTTTTTACTTTCTTCTCCCCCTTTTTGTAGAAACAAAAAGTGTTTGAAGGAAGGCAACACATTGTTTTTAAGAAAAACATGTGAAAGAAAAAAAAGAAATAGAGAGCAAATAACGGGAAATGATCTCGTCTTTTACTCCCCCTTGACGAGTCCATCCCTATGTTAAGGCGTCAAGTAAATGATACTAATCTAGTTTGTTTGCAAATAAGTTTGCAAAAGATATCGTCTACGAGACGAATGTGCTCCCCTTGATTTTGCAAAGGGATGTCACGAAATGTAAACCTAGTATTGCAAGTAATTTGCAATGTATTGCTTTGACATAAAGCTCCCCTAGCTTTAGGATGTCAACGTCTTCATATGTAAATTGAATAACTACAAAACAAAGGTTAGAAATCAAGTATAATTCACAATTTCCTGCAAATGTGATTCAAGTTAGTAGAAAGAAATATTTCTGTCTCACGGATCCTACGGTTCCCTCCTAGTAGGGATCCGTCTAGGCAAATCTGAGGGATCCGTGCATGATGAATAAGGTCAGCAAAGAGTGGTATAACAAGAAATGTTAATACCGAAAAGAGATATGGATTATATAGTATACTCATATACTCAGAAATATAGCAAGTAGCATGTAATTCCATTTAATAAACAAGAGTTATGATATACATGACTTGAAAAACAAGAAAATAGATAATACATGACTAGGAATTTCTAGATCACCTAACGCTTGAAGCTAAGACACCACTATAATCTTCTAGCTCAAGTTTTGTTTAGGTTTAATCTCGTCGAAACGTTCGAGGAGATGATAGAACATGAAACGTTGGTCTTCTCGTACTTCATGTATCAAACTTTCAACATGTTGACAATGATAGCAATCTTTGTCATGGCTAGGTAGTGGTGGTGGATGAAATGAAATGGCTTGATTCGAAGGATCAAGTGAAGCGGCTTGTGGAGCTTCAAAAGATGGAGGGATTGGTGGAGGTGCATTTAAGAATGACTCAACCAAGAATGATGGTGGTGGTAGAGAAGTGTCAACTTCCATATGGTCGGGTGGTTGACTTTGATGATTTGTCATAATCCAGATAGGATTATATGATGAAACGCAGAAAGGAAGCGGAGCAAGTGTTGACTCAACACCTTGATTTTGAACCATTATTCCTCCTAATGAGGAGAATGTTGTCAGTGGAAGCGGATGAGACGACCTAGGAGGCAAGTCCTCTAAATTATAGAGGTGTGGTGATGATAGTGGGGATGTAAATGAAATAGCTCTAGGAACCAATGGTGATGGTTTGGTGGAGATGATATTTTTTGGCCTAGGAGGTATGGTGGTGTTTGGTAAGGGTAGTTTTGTGGGTACTATCCTTTTAGGAATTGGTTTGATTGGATGATGAAAGATTCTATCATTTGTTGGCTTGACCGGAGATGATTCGGTTGAAGAGATTTCGTGTATAACACGAGCTCTTTTCATGGGTGGTTCTTTGGTGGATAAGTTACTACTTGGGGTTTTCCTCATGATGAGATGATTTCAAGAGTTTGCAAGAGCTGAAAGTTAGGATGAGAGTGATGACTATGGAGGTCCTAACAAGGTGGTTTATAAACTAAGAGATTTGGCAAGTGCATTTAAGCCTTAAGCCACTAGAATTCATTAAAATGTGATGATTAACATGCACAAGAGTCAACTTCAGAGGTTGAACTGATCTAGGAACTCATTTAAGATGATATGGAGTGTTTGAGTTAGGAAGATAAGTTGAAATGATTGTTTTGCAAGATTTGACATAAACTGTCATCCGGATCCCACGGTTCCCTCCTGAGAGGGATCCGTCTAGGCTAATCCTAGGGATCCGGCTCTCAGCAGCTATGAAAGAGTGGAAATGATGTTTCTAAGATCTAAGACCTATATCATCTTGAGTGTTTCAGTCCTCCTAAGTGTTTTAAATGAAGGGATGCTTGAGTACTTGAAGGTAATGAATGATTGTTATTTATGGAAGGATTTGGAACTTTTCAAGAGTACCAATGGATGAGCAAGGATGACACTAAAGATTTGGAGTGTCAATTGAAGCTAAATGATCCTAGAGATCAGGTTGTGTCTTAGGATAGTGTTTTGGAAAATATCCTAGAAGCTTTGAGATGAGAAAACTAGATTTTGATCAACTTTGATCAATTTTGAGGTGAGGATGATTTATGATCAATCTTGCCATAATCGAAAGATTTCTAAGACTAGATGTGAGGGATCAAGTAGAAAATGAAGTGTGAGTTTAAGAGCGGAAGAGTAGTGGATTAAGGACCAAACGGTAGATTTACAATTGACTTAGAATGTGATCTAGGTGAGTTATGTATGAGTAGGAAAGATCAACCTATCTTGATAAGGACTTAATTTTGCCTTAAGGCACTATGTTTAGCTTAGTGTGTGAGGTGTTCTAAGGATATGTTTGAAACATAATGCTTGCAATTGCATTTTCGTTTGCGGATCCCACGGTTCCCTAAGAGTAGGGATCCGTCTAGTACAATCTTTGGGATCCGCCCATCGCTCAGAGGACCTTTACTAAAGGTATGCAATGATCTTGACAATGCATTATATCTCAAGGATAGTCTAAAGAGAGTTCTAATACCAAGATATCAAATGTAAAATGTTTTATTTCATGAAGGAAATTGGATTACATTGATAAAGCACGAGTACAAGAGATTTGATCCTATTTTGGAATACTATTAGTTTCCTTGAGTGTTTTTGCTAGGAGGATCATTATATGATTGATGAGTGTTGGTGGAATCAAGAATGAAGAAAGTCTTCATGAGAGATATGTTTAGCGGTTCCATCATCTTGTTCACAAGTATGTACAACGGACTTTGAAATTGAGAATGGAAGTGCATAACATTATGATAGAGGCGTGTCAAGAACATTCCATAAGGGATGAGTTTATTCTTGGAGCCTTGAAGATTTGCAATTCGCCTTGCAAAGAAGTAGGCGAGATTGTATGGTTGTTGTGTTAGCAAACAGTACAACATGTGAGCACAACAAGCGGGAAGGATTTCTCGATTTACCCTAAGACTCCAAACATTTTCACGTAGGATGAGTGCAAGAGGCTTGTACTCTTCTCGGATATCCCTTGTAAAGATAATGTTTGGATCGGAGTAATATGGTCGATGTTTGCATATTATGCGATTTAAATCTTCGGAGGGTATGTGTGAACAATATGGACTATTTTCTTCACGAAAGTTGAAGAGAGAATCAAGAGACCAATCTTTGGTGAAGGCACATTGTCCATGATTTGGAATCCGGAGGATGTGAGCAAAATGCCCAAGTGTTAGAGCGAACTTTGGTTTTGATATAAAACCAAAGAGATAAAGAGCGATCCTCGTTACGAACGAGTTCGACTTGATGGAAGAATTCCATTATGAACCTTGGACATATCTTCTCGTTGATTTCAAGAAGACATTCTAGTCCTATGGCTCGGAAGGAGGTATTGATACCTTCTTCGAATTGTAGAGGTGTCTACAATACGTCCTTCATGGAAGTGATGATTTTCGAGATTATTGAACCCACGGACATGATTGCCAGGTGTGTTGGGTTGAGAGAGATGTTCGGAGTGTAGACGCTAGTGAGTGAAAATCAAACTCATATTCATGCGTCATAGTTGAACCTATAGAAATGACAAGTTAATAAAAGAAGATGTTTGTGGTCAACTTATGATAATCTAATGTTTTTACTAGATTTTTATTAACAATGGTTTTAACAAGAAATACACTTAACTCACTTATGGTTTTGACATATAAGTGGAGTATTACTCTTAGAAGAAAAGAGGTTTTTGATTTGCATGAAAAACAATTTTCCAGTAGGACGGATCCCACGGTTCCTTTTCAAAGGGATCCGGCTAGTATATCTTCGGGATCCGTGGATCTGTAGTAGCGAAGCAGTTTGATAAAAACATAGGTTTTACATTTTTTATACCACGATATATGTTTTAATCTACATTTTCTTTTAGCATGCATACATGACTTATAATGTATCACAAAAGAATATAAAACATATAGATCAAAATAAGTGAAAAACACATTATGATAACAACAACCTAGATAAACTAGATTATTAATAATATTGCATTTCAATACTAAGGATGATACAAAGGATTGGGTATATGATCCCAATATAGATTAACAACACAAAGTAAATGTCTCCGTATGTGAACTTCATCATAGGGAACACAAGTGCGATGAGTGTTATGGCGATGAGCACGAGTGCGATGTAAACCATGTTGAAGACGGATATTTCTTGGTTTCGGTTGAGATGGAGTGAGGAGGAAGATGAAATTTTTGAGTGAAAGGAAATTTTTGAAATTGGAAGATTTTGAAAAAGTAAGGGTTTTGGGGGAGTGGCCGACGGTGGGATTATAAATAGGGAAAGGAGAATTTTTGAAATTGGTGTTTTGTTTTATTATTGGATTGAAAAGAAATAAACCATAAGTTTTATATACTATGACCATAGATGAGAAATATAACACGTATTGTAAGAAAAAGGCTTCCTAACGAAGCTTCACGTAAAACATATATGAGCACAAAAAGGATAATTATATAAATACCTAAATAGGCATATTTAATTATCAAGCACAATAAAAGGAGAATCATACCTCTAGAGCACTTAGGAATGTCTTTACAAATGACACAACAAATGTCACTTAGACGATTCCCGCTCCTTTATGATTAAGATACCTTCTTAAGGAAGGTATTCTTGTTACCAAGCTACTCCTAAAGCTTGGTGGGTATGAGCTTTGACTAATCAACATGACAAAGAAGATTAGTGCAATTAAATGAAAAAAGAAAAAAAGAAAAAATGTTGTTATCAACTTCAACATCCAAACATATAGTTTTGAAAAACATGGTGTTTGCTTTTATGAAAAACCTTCTTTGTAGTTTTCAATTAATCATAGATCGTATCAAGTTTTTAAAGTACAATATACTTCAAGAACCTTGGTAACGAAGCTCTGATGCCAATTGTGGAAAACTAGAAGGGGGGGTTGAATAGTTTTACCAATTAAAACTTCATTTTAATCTATTTAGATCGACTTATGTCAATCTATTTGGATGTGTGTGTTAGATGTTGATAAACAAACATATAAAGGTAAGTAATGAAAAGATAAGAGTAAGAACCACAAAACCACAACGCAAGTATTTATAGTGGTTCGGCTACAAGGTCACCTTCCTTGCCCTACTCTACTCCCCGAGTCACCTACTCGAGAGTTAGTAATCACTACACCAATCTCCTTATGGCGGAGAATCCTTCACAACGTCGCCTACTCTTTTTCCGGTACTAGGCTAACCACCGGGTTCTTTCACTCCAAGGCGAACCACACCTACACAACGTCTCCTACCCTTTATAAGGAACTAGGCTAAGTACCTAGTTCTTTCACACCTTAGGTGAACTACACCTTCACAACGTCGCCTACCCTTTATTAGGTACTAGGCTAAGCACCTAGTTCCATTGCAATGGAGGAACTACTACCACACTACACCAACGACTAATCCCAAAGGAGATCTACTCCTTTACAACATCATCAAGGATATCAATATCCTTGGATCTAATACTAGTCTATCTTGTACATCGAAACACACCATATCGAATGTACATCTAAGGCACCTTTCACTAATGCCTTTGACTAGATCTACAAGACACCTTTCACTAATGTCTTGTGTCTTCACTTCTAAGCACCTTTCACTAATGCTTATTTGTCTTGACTTCTAAGCACCTTTCACTAATGCTTCTTTGTCTTGAATTCTAAGCACCTACCACAAGTGCTTTATCCTATAGACGAAAGATACCCTTCACTAATATCTTCGTCTTGAATCTTGAGACATCTTTCACTAATGTCTTCAACACTACACTTCTTTGAAGAAAGAAAGGAATCATCAACAAGAATACTTCAGTAGCCTTGATGATGAGGAAGCATGGCAACTCATGGACTTGAGCTTGCTCGACTTCAAAGGTGGTGATCTTGCCTTTAAGAGGAACCTAAAAGATCACACGAAAACAAAACTACAAACATAGATCTCTTGGATCTAAGGTTAGTGAGATTTAACTCAGGGGGGGAAAGTGTGTTAGAAAGGGATTCAAAAGGGTAAGAAATAATGAAGACATGGCTCACTATTTATTGAGGAAAAATCCTCTTGTTCCCGGATCCCACGGATTCCTACCACAAGGGATCCGGCTAGCACAAAGCTAGGGATCCGTGGTTCGCTCCTCTTTGCCCATGGGTATTTTTGGTTATGGGTCATGGGTTATGGGTTGATCCATGGTTTTCTTTCTAGGTACAATGTATCTTAAGGATACAATGAACTTGGTTAAGTGGTATATATAAAACCATGGTTTGTGGGTCAAAACCATTTGCTAGTATTTACCCATTTAGTATATACTTGTATTTACTCATTTTAGCATATACTTAGTTTTTACCCATTTTAGTATACTTAGTTTAAGTATATGTTTAACCCAATATGTAAACACAAGTTGTTGTACATATGTATCTAAATCATAAAATCACTTATACTTGTTTTAGTGTTTTATGTGAAAGCGTAAGTGTGTTAGAAAACTATTAGTCCAAACCATTTACGTATTTTATTTGTTTCGTTAAAATGATTTTACTTTTGTTATCGACAAAACATTAGAAGATCGTAAAATATAAATAAAAGTTTTTACGGCTTATTTGTATTAACAATGTCTGTAACTATAAATACCCCTTCCATCCTTGGAAGGGGTGGTGCTTTCTAATCTAACCATCTTTCTTTTGTTTTACTTTCTCTCTCTAGAAAGGCTCCCATTCTACTTTCTCTCTCTAAAACCTCTAAACTATACGCCTATTATTGTGATTATGTATGTGTTTGTGAAATCCAATATGTTACAAAGGGTATCAAGAGCCATGGTTTGATCATCTCTATTACATATCCTTGGATTTCTAGTGGTTTTAGATGGTTTTTGAGGTTGAAATAGTTTAGTGGTTTTTGCATCATTTGGATCATTTCTTGTGTTAAAGTTTGAATTTTGAGTGTACTTTAGGGTTTAGAATCATTGTAAGTGCTTGGGTTTTGATTTGGAAAGCTTGAATCACTGTGGTTGGGCTTGTTTTGGATTGAAAAGTGTGTTTTTGAAGTTTTTCAAGGTAGCGACTTGAGTCTTGTTGTGAATTTCTTCGTAGCGACTTGCTTCAGTAATTTCTAGCGAGTTGTAGTGTTAGTCGTAGTGACTTGAGCTTATCGACTTGTCTATTGAGACAACCCGACAAACAGTACAAGTTAGTGGATTCTCCACTACGGCTAGCGACTTGGTGGGGTTAGCGACTTGCTTTCATTATCTCTAACGACTTGTACTTATTGTTCTCAGCGACTTGACATTAGCGACTTGAACACTTAGCGAGTTGCTCTTTAGCGACTTGACTGGTTAGCGATTTGGTGTTTTAGCGATTTGTGTCCAGCGACTTGGGTCATGGCAACTTGGGCTTAGCGACTTGATTCACAGTGACTTGAGGTTTAGCGAGTTGTCACTTAGCGACTTGGTGACTATAGCGACTTGTCCACTTTAGCGAGTTGTTACTTAGCGACTTGGTGACTCTAGCGACTTGTCTTACTAGCGACTTGTTGACTTTTCCCGACAAAACTTCAAACGGCCATAACTTTTGAACCGTAACTCCGTTTTCAATGTTCTACCCATCAAAAGCGACCGTGAAGAGCGAGGAGAATGGCGCTGAATGAATTTTCATTTAGGTCAACCTTGAGGCCTAAATCCGCTCGAAGCGAAGTTATTGAGGTTTTATGTTTTTAGACCTAAATTTCTCCAGTAAGCTGGCATTAACCAATCCAAATCTCAACCAAACAACATCTCTGCTAATCCTACAAACAATTATATGTCCTTACACACAATTGTCTATCATTGTGTCGATCCATCAATCATCTTAACACATTCCATTGGTCATTGCTTAACGGTTTGGTCTTGATTTTAGTAAAATCCGCGAAAGATTCTATTTCTCGGTTTAAATCATAGACTTGTAAAATCCTGTGGATACTACAACATCATGTCTTACACTCTTACGACCCTGATAATTTGAAGTACTTAAATTGTATGATCTTTGTGAGACAATCATGAGAATATTTGCTACGAGCGGTTAAAGATGATTGAATCAATCAATGAGGATGTGATATCTCCGGGTTCGGACTCGAAAATCTGAAATGCACCGGTCAATGTTCGAGAATGCTTGTGCAAAGGATAAGGAAAGTTGCATTGAACCTTATCGACAACTTCATTCACACCTCACATTACTTCTATCTATGGGAAGTGAGCGAGCGATTCTTGCACTTTTCCGGAGTCAAGAATTATCAGCGTTCAAGAGCACATTATTCTTAAACATAGAACAATTGGAACAACAACTTGATAAAGAAATGGTTCAAAAGGATAGTTCGGTCTTTGCACTTCAAGTGATCTACAACCAATTTCATTCATTCATCGTGGGGAATTTACATCAGATTATGATCAAGACATGACTGAAATGTCTTTCAAGAAACACACTGGAATAGAAATTAGCGTGTTCGTAGAGACACTTATCCAACTCATGGATAATGTGGAGAAGTATATTGAGGAAGTTACTCGGACAGATGAAAAAGTGGATGAGTTAATGCAGTGCGGATTGAGAGATAGTTGTGATAAGTTGGGTAATGTATCTGTTGAAGAATCGGGTGTTCTTTGAATCTGAGAATGTCGAGGCAATAAATAATGATGAGTGGGTAAAGCACCGGATGATGGATCAGTTGACACTAAATCTGAGGCTCAAAGATAGATAAGCAACACGGCCAGCGGTCGGTGACTCTTGTTACACATGATGTGGATCTGGTATCGGACAGAAATTGGCAGGTGTCATCGATGAGGTACCCTTAGCGATCAACATAGTGCATCCGCTAAGGTACCTAAACATTCTGATCTTAATGCTAAACATGATTCTGATAAATGTTCCTTGGTTAAGGCTGAGTCTAATAATTTCAAAACGAATGATATGGTTTTCATACAAATTCTCAAAACTTGAAAAACATTGCATTTCACTTGAAATTGCGTCTGAGTAAAGAGGAAAGTTTTCAAACTAAGAAACCATGTAAAATCCGAATTTTCTAAATTTCGTTAATTTTTGAAATAAGCGATTTAAAAGCTCGACTTCAAGCCAACAACTCGACTATCAACAACTTGAAGAAACATATTTCTGATATGCATGTGAAAAGTAATTTGGTTACAAATAACTCTGATGTTAATGTTATTGATGATATTCAAATAAGAAATGATGAATTAGCGGTTTGTGTGGCCAAATTACTAAAGGAAAATGAGTCTTTGAGAAAGCATCACATAGAACTAAGTGACTATGTCAAAGAAGCTAGAACTAAGTCAATATAACAAACAAACTCTTTGATAGCAAAAATTGATGATCTCAAAGCTCAACTTCAGGAAAAGATTTTCGCTATTGTTGCTTTAAAAAATGAGCTCAGAAAAACAACAGGGAATAGTGTGAACACTAAGTTTTCAAAACCATCAATCTTGGGGAAACCAGTTATTAGACAACTAAATGCGTTTAGATCTGAACAACCAAAATTTTCAAAAACGCGGTTCGCCTTCCAAGTTGATGCGAAACAAGTTTTGACAAAACCAGTCACTTCACCTGAGTTGCCTAAGAATTATGCTTCTAGTTCCTCTAAACCTCAACAAGCAGCTACTTCTACTCCCAGCACCTCTAGGATTGGTTCAAAAAATGTGTCTAAGCCAAGCATTAAAATTCAGAATTCATATAATATGAATGACTTGTGGAAGAGCTATTATCTAGAAGAAGCTAGGAAAAAGGCACAGATTCGAAAAGATGGAATTTTAGGTACAAGACCTAGGGTGATGAATTCTACAAGGTTTCAAGGCACTACTAGTAGTTTTAAACCATTATCTAGGAACACTCAACTAATGACTAGGGATTGGCTTGTATCTAAGAGTAGTTTCGTTTCGAATAAAGCTATTCCCATTGTAGATCACTCTAAGAACTCTAGATCATTTTCTGAATCCAAACAAGCTGTTTGCTCAAATTGTCTGAAATGCATCTTTAAGGCAAATCATGATAATTGTTTTTCGAAATCCCTAAAGAAAGTAAATGCTCATACAAAGGTTCAACCTGTTAAGTCTAGGATTTTCACTAAGTCATCTACTGTGCATTCGAAGCAAAATAAACCAAAATCTTCACCTAGATGGATACCAACTGCTAAATCTGTGGAAACTAGGAATAAGGATAAGTATTCCACTATGCATAAAACCTAACAATCATAGACCTTGCCATAAGTGGATACCGATCGGTAGAATGTTTAAGGATCTTTGGACTTAGGTGGATACCTCTTGGAAATTTGTTTACCAATGACAAAATCAAGGTTATTTGGCGTGAAACCCCAAAGGGTTTGGATACTAATGTCACTAACCAAAATATATGCAATCAAGTTTGTAATATTATTGCAGGTAGTCCTTAATCAGGTTGTAGATACTTGATCCTTCACTACATGGAGTGGCTTAAAGTATGGATTACAAATGGATTGATATCTCATAACTCACGGGTTCAAGTAACTCAATCTTGATATTCATTCGGCTATAACGTCTTTCACTTGATTCGGGCCTCGTACTTCATCATAATGGCGTCTGTAGATAACACTTGGGCCCGTTCCTCAAAGAAAGAAAAGTGTATCGCCTCGATGTCGCTTTATCTTCAGAAGAAGAGAAATCTTCATTTTTATGACCATTCTCATCGACTTTCTTCATCAACAAGCTTCATGTTTTTCCATGCTCATTCAATCCTCAAGTGGATCTACGTTCATTGGTATATATTTTTATTCACTTGTTTAAATCAAAAATGGCAACTTCTGATGCAATTTTTGAGGGGGAGAAGAGTGCATATACTACATGTTGATGGATGCTTGAATTATGGTCATACGACTCTCCTTCAACGCCTAATGCTTCACTTACTAAGGATAACTAGGATTCATTATTTGGGATTCATTGTTTCAAGATATGTTTGATGAGTACTTCCAACCTTCAACGAATGTTGATCATCTAGATTCTGAAGCTCATGCTCGGTTCCTCTTGACTCAATTGGTTCACCATCTAAGAAGTACCTCTCGGAATTCTCAAGAAACCTTATCTCCAGTTATTTCACAAGGCGTTGATAATTTCTATCATGATATTGTAGTTGCACTATTGAATAATGATCCGCTCTTTGGTATTTCTTTGCCAAATCTTCACGGATTATTGTTCATGAATAATGATCCGCTCTTTGGTATTCCCTTGCCAAATCTTCACGGATTATTGTTCCTCTCATTGTGCATGCTATAAATCAAACACATGAACATTAAGGAAAATGACTTCCTCATCCGCTCAAAGATATTATTGGTGAATCTTCCATATTAGTTTCTACATGTGTACCTTAAGGAAGGATGCATTGATGTTGAGGAATCATTTGCTCCGGTTCATTCAGTGGGTCAATGTACATCCGATTGTATCTTTATTCACGTGTTGGACATTTGACACAAGTTGATTACTTCGAAGTTACTCATTTATCACTTATTTGAGGTTGAAGTTGACGTTCACAAAGGCGTGTTCTTATTTGATAACTTGCTCGGGTTTAAGAATTTGAGTTGAAGACTTGGGTTATCTAGTTACCAGCAGTCGAGGTGGATGGCTGAAGACCTGGTTAACTATCACTATTGGGAGTTACTTTGTTTTACTCAGTGTCACACGAATATGACGGTGTGGATAATCGCAAGAGGTGTTAATGTCTCATACTTTGCTTGAGTAGTGAGTACTTAGAAATTTGCTTGAAGCATAAATTCTCGACACCGTTCTTCCATTATTAAGTGCAAGCTTAAGATACAAATGTGGGATGATACGTTGCTGTTCTTCTTCTTGATGATATAACCCCGAATGGAGATCCTCGATTATCGTTCTTAAATGGAGCAGCTGGATTTATGATAATGGTGTGCTTCTCGTACTGGCTAAGGCAAGCTTGAAATAGAGCTTTGAATCTGCTTTCGGCTAAAGGATTTTTCGGTTTGGGGAAGTGCCAAAGTCTCACTTTCAGATGGTTCAATTTCTTTCTTCTATGCAAGAGCCTCGGAAGCTTTGGTGGTGAAAGTTTAAGAGATGACGAATTCTTTCTTCTACGACGTGCTGCTCGATATCCCTATCTCGGTACTCGTATCATCATCTTCTTTAACTATATCATCTTCTCTATATTTGTATATATTTATCAGAAAAACAAAATAGAAAAATATAAAACCTACAAAAACCCATAAAAATAAGAAAATTTGAAAATACCAAAAATATTGTTTTCTCAAGACATGTTTTCTGGTATCGATAACATCTACGGTCTTAGAAATGTCATTCAATAATGGCACGGGACTTTAGATGAAGTTCGAGCAGGAAGTGTAAATATTCTTTTTCCAAAACATGTCTCTAAATATGGCTTGCAGTTATTTCTGACTGTAACCCGTGCTTAAACTATGGTTTGCTATTATTTTAGATAGCAACCCGCTCTTTTAAAGGAAGGAAAGTGCTGCGCTAAAACAATTTTCAAATATTTCGTGCACTTATCCTAAAACAAAATGAGGAAAGTATGTCGAAGGATTGCTGTTCCTACTCAAATATTTTTCTTCTAAAATTCTTCAGAAAAATATTTGTTTTAACAAAATGGTGGTAAATGAGTTGCTTGAAAATCAATCGGTATCAAGTTTTCATAAAATTTGCAAACTCAATCAATGACCTTGGTAGCTTTTAAACTTTTCAGAAAATGAGTCATTGATTGAGGGGGAGAATGTTTTCAAATTTACATCATCTAACGGGCTTTCTTAATCATCCTACGTGCTTATCTGAAAAATATAATTGCCTATGTTGAAGGACTAGGTTTCTAGGATGTGATTGTTAGGATTAGATGATTAGAGTTTGATAAACACATTGTTCCCATACCTTTTATGATATGATTGATATGTTGAATTGACTTTTATTAGTCAATTGCTATTTGGGTGATGTCGACCACCATATATTTGTATGTGTGTTCACTAACGTATGCAGGTATATTGGTATATAAGAATGTTCCCGATCCGGATCCCACAAATGAAGATGATTGGATGTCGAAAGGAAAGGGTAACTATATCTTGGGTGACAAATGAAGAAACGGAGCTTAATTATGGAGAGTTGGCATGGAAAAATGCAACGTAAGAGGTCTCACTGCATCAGCAGATGGTTTTCTTCATCAGCAAATGAAGAAACCGAGCTTAATTTGACCTCAGTTGGCATTAAAATGCAACGTATGAAGTCTCACTGCATCAGCAGACGGTTTTTCTTCCAAGCCCTACAGCAACAACATAAGCTTCTCAACCACCGAATGTATCTTTGTGCAGGATAAATAGTGATGATACAATTTTAAAAACAATTATTAAATAATATTGTTTTGAAAATGGAAAAATATGGTTTTGAAAATAAATTGGACTTAATTTTGAATATCACCGGACTTCATTTTAACAAAACTTATGTCACTCAATCAACGACTTCGGTCATCGATTGAGGGGGAGAGTGATTTAAAATAAAATATTTTCAAACAATATATCTTCAAAAAGTCCGGGTTGTACAATAACAAAGTGGTGATCTAAAGATTTAATGTTATGTCATGGTATGATTTTCTTTAAAACTCAAAGATCTTACAAAATGAAATTTTTTTCTGTTCTTGTTTGATTGTGAAATTGTTTTATTTTACTTTAAGATCTCTTAAAAACTATCATACCTGACACTAACAATCTTTAATGTCGATAAACTGTTCCTTATCCATCATTTTTCAAAATTAAATCTTTCCACGTCTTTCCCCAAAATCTTTTAAAATGATTTAAATCTGTTGAGATTACAAATCTCAAAAAAATTTGAAATTTTTGATCGGGGGAGAGATCGTGATTTAAATCTCAAATCTGTTTTAATGGAATCGGTTTTAGTCCTTTATAAGCACTCCTGCCTCCATGTGCCAAACGATTTCAAATACACAATGCACATGTTGAGGAGGAGGATTTATCCAAAAACCAGAAGAGTATTTAAACACGGCCACATTTTCTCCCATGTTTTCTAAACCTTATTAAATCACTTGGGATCCAAAATCTCAAAGGGTTTGATATTTTTGATCGGGGGAGAATTTGTGATTTAATAATGAAATCTGATAAATGATGATCATTTTGATTCAAATGTGCATACTGCTCTCCCATATGTGCTAACGCTTTGAATCTCGAAGCACATATTGAGGGGGAGCATTTCAAAAGAAAACAAACTTTCCAGGTACAAAAGATTCTATGTTTCAACATAAAGTACCTTGAATGATTTTCTAAATGGTTTCTTAATGAATTTTGTGATCGTGGATGTACTTCAAAAGAACTCTTTCCTCTATGTGTTAAAAATGATTTCAAATATCCTATGCACATATTGAGGGGGAGAAATTACCAAAGAAAATCAAATGGCTTTTTCATAAGAAATTGTGATCAAAGAAATATTTCAAAAGTACTCTTGCCTCCATGTGCTAAACAATTTCAAGATCATATGCACACGTTGAGGGGGAGCATTTCTAAATGATCAAAACTATTAAGGTACAAAATGCTTTGATCTCGTATCACAAGTACCTTGATTGATTTTCCAAATGATTTTTCAATTGGTTTCAAGAAGGAAAGAACAATACCAAAAGACCGACCAATTTACTTTATGCATGGTGATATAAGGATGGTTAGGTTAGGCATTCGTTCCCACGATCCCTTGAGCGGAGGGATCTACCGGGACAATCCACTAGATAGTGTAGAGTCCTTAGGTATGATGAAAAAAGGAGAAATGTAAGATATGGGAAGAGTCGGTGAGACAGAGCTAGAACTGGAAAAAACCAACAAGGTTCTAGTTATGAAGTCTCGGTAAGCAGGGTTAAAGAATGAAAAAGAAATGAAATGAGAAAAGGGTGAAAACAAATAGCCCTCCAATAATTCAACCTTAGGGCGTGTAACCGGGTTCAATACATATGCTATTGGTTGTTACTAAGGTAACACTGGTATTGAAGACAAGACGTCATGGACCCAGTGACGCACTGCACTAAACTTCCCAAGCTACTCAAGTTCCTCTTAAAAGGGCTTGTTTCATTCTCACGGGGAACCTACATAATCTATCGACTTTCTCTTAGAGATTGTTGATATTGAAGAAGGGGACCCTCTCCCTAGTCTCCGGCATAGGAACCAAATGTGCACAATTGAGTCTAGAGCCAAGAGATCATCAATAAATCTCATTAGGACACTGTTAATGAAGACTCTCTGTTTCACACAATGTGGAAGAGAGATTATATCTTATGAGTCCTACGCATTATCCTTGTGGTATTGCCAGAACATCTGAGTGATATGCAAACATATTTACTAAGAAGATGGAAAGCCTTCTGGAGCCAACATCAAACAAGCTCCTGGTGGGTGGCATGTGAGATCTATCCAATAGATCAAACTTGTGACAACTGGATAGAAACGATGGGGCGATTCACTCGTGAATCAACCTTGGTCCAGGAAATTAATTGAAGAATACTTTTGGAAAAACCGTTCGATGTGCAAATCTTCTTTTCTCTAGCGTATCGAATGTGTATTCATATTTCAAACTCAAAAAGTATCTCTGATTGAAAAAAATGCTTTTGGAAAAACCGTTCGATGTGCGAATCTCTTCTTTTCTCTAGCACGTCGAATGAGTACTCTTTTCAAATACAAAAAGTATTTTTGATTGAAAATTGATCTTTCTCATAAAACCTTCGTCGTATTGCAAAACTCTTTCTTCAAGCAATACGTGATTGTTTTCAAATCAATTTTTCATCAATCAGTGAATCTCAATTCATTGGTTCACTCACTCCGTGTTGTCTTCTTTGAGGCGTTCGGTTTGAGAACGGCTAGAACATTTGCAAAACCATCAAGGAGTTTCTTGAATTATACGATCACAGGCGGTACTTGTATCTTGATCAGCGGGAACCGTAGGCGTGTACCTCAATTCAACGAAAGTGATCAAAGACACTTTCGTGTGTTTTATTGCTAACTCTGTTATTTGCGGTACATTTGGGCGGTTGCATTGATCGAATTGAGGAGTCAATCAAAGCCGCATGCTCACAGCATCCACACTTAATTGAAGAAATCATGACTTGTACATATCTACATAACACGGCTCGATATTTTTTATACTATGCTTACGCTACGCTGCGCAAATATCATGAACCAGTAAAGCTTCGCTACTCGATGGAAAGATGTCATGATCCAGAAAGTGTGAGCATGTCGGTCCGAAAGTCACAACTTCACATGATAGCAACACAACTATGGATGATCCAGAGAGATTTGCTGTGGCTGATGATCTCAAAGAAAGCTCGAAGATCATCAAAGATGTGGATCAGTTAAAGGCCTCCACTAAATGTACAAATCAATTCGGACTTTGAAGAATCGCTACTAAAGCACAAAGATTGCGTAATTGAAGAATTGAAGTCTACGAGCTCGAGATCTAAAGACAAAGAAAGAATGCTAGGATGCAAAATGTATTTCATGGGGTGACCTCCCTTAGGGGGAGATTGTTAGGAGTTGGAAATTCCATGTTAAAGTGTCGGTCACCCCAATTATGGTCTAGCATATGTTAGCTCGTAGACGTGTCGTTATTTACGTTATTTAGTAGTCAATTAGTTAGTTTGTAGCGTAGTTTAGTTTAGTGTAACACCGTGGAGGAAGGACGGGTCTTTACCCACTGTATACCTGATCCACAGGACGTCAGGAGGTCGTTATGTCTGTAACTATAAATACCCCTTCCATCCTTGGAAGGGGTCGTGCTTTCTAATCTAACCTTCTTTCTTTTGTTTTACTTTCTCTCTCTAGAAAGGCTCCCATTCTACTTTCTCTTTCTAAAACCTCTAAACTATACGCCCATTATTGTGATTATGTATGTGTTTGTGAAATCCAATATGTTACATAGAGCCACAATTGTTATACAAGAAAATGTAAAAAATAATGGTGGTCAGGAAGACGTCCAGATTTTGGAGGTGGACGAAATAAAGAATTATTTGAATTGTCGTTTTTTAGCTCCATGTGAGGCGGTGTGGCGTTTGTTTTCCTATGACATCCATTACTCAGATCCATCAGTCATTAAACTCAATTACCACCTGCCAAATCAGCATGCAATCACACTTCGTGATTCAGAAAGCTTACCAGCCCTAATTCAAAGGGAAGGCATCGATATAACCATGTTCACTCATTGGTTTGAATTAAACAAGCGTGATACAAAAGCGAATAAATACACGTATTCGAGATACGCCCATTATGTGTGGCATGAGAAAGACAAAATGTGGAAAGAACGAAAGAAGCATAAATGCATTAGGAGGATTGTTTACTACGCGGCATCCGGAGAACGATACTATCTTCGAATGTTGTTGAACATTGTCAGAGGACCTCGCTCCTTTGAGAAACTCATGACTGTTAAAGATTATGTTCCACGTTCAAGGAAGCCTGTTTTGCATATGGCCTTTTAAATGATGACACAGTATGGACGCATGCTATATCCGAAGCAAGTGTATGGATGTTCGGACCACAGTTACGGGACATATTTGTGACAATTTTATTGTTTTGTGATGTCAGCAGGCCTTTAAAATTATGGGAAGAAAAATGGCAATTTTTAGCAGAGGATATCCTATACAAGAAAAGGAAAATGTTCGATTACCCTAACTTGGAGTTGACAGATGAACGACTTGAACTATTGTTTGCTTGAAATACAAGAGTTGTTAAATAGGTGTGGAAGATCTTTAGGAGATTTTCAAGATCTACCCTTGCGGACCAATGTTGCTAACCAACATGGACAATCGTCTCATAAGAGAAGCGCTGGCTTATGATATGAAGGAAAGTAAGATTCAACATCAACAACTCCATTCATTGTTAAATCCCCACCAACGTTTAATCTATGAAGAGATTATTGAATCGTAGAATTGTAACAAAGGAAATTTTACTTTGTGTACGGACCGGAGGAACGGAAAGACATTTTATACAAAACTATCATCTCAAGGTTGAGATCAGAACGTAAGATAGTTCTTGCCGTCGCATCTTCAGGTATATATTTATACTAAATTTAAACAAACAACTAACTTGAATATTTAAAAAAATACGCAACTAATTAGTACCCTTAAATTGTATAGGGATTACTTCATTGTTGCTTCCAGGCGGGAGAACGACACATAGCCGTTTTGTTATACCACTTGAATTATTAGAAAACAACACATGAGGCATAAAACAAAACACGCATATGGCAGAACTCATGCAGCAAGTGAAACTAATTATCTGGGATGAAGCTCCAATGACTCAAAAATATGCTCTTGAGGCATTGGACAAAACATTGAGATATCTTAGGATATCATGACCTTTGATGAGATCGAATATTTGGGGGCGTGACGGTCTTGCTAGGAGGTGACTTTCGTCAAGTCTTTGCCAGTTATACCAAAAGCAAGCGAGCCGATCATTGTTCAATCATGTATAAACCGTCCGAATTGTGGAAGCATTGCAAGGTATTTACCCTTACACGGAGTATGTGTGTCAATGAGTATAGTGAAAATGGGCTTGATACTCAACAGGATTTCAATAGATTGGTCTTGGCTGTGGGGGATGGCAATTTGCCAGCAAAATGCAAAGAAGATGAGGACGAGCCATCTTGGATCTACATTCCTGAAATTTTCCTAATCGAATCATGGGATTGTCCTATCGAGAAGATTGTAGCAGAGACATACCCTGATTTTACAACAAGACAGACTGATGATGTGTATCTCAAAGAAAGGGCAATCTTAACTCCTCGGAATGATGATCTGCGATGCTATCAATGACTATATGTTTAAACAATTAACAGGGGACTCATTACATACAACAGCGGATGAAGTTTGCAAGGCATCTCTGACAACCTAGATCAGCATGACACTGTACCGATTGAATTTCTAAATTCCTTAAATTTTCCTGGGATGCCCCCACATGAACTTTAATTAAAAAAGGAACTACCCATTATGCTCTTGCGTAACATCAATCCAATCAAAGGTGCTTGTAATGGAACAAGATTGCTCATCACAATTTAGGCCAATTTTTATTCACGCAAAGATCCTTACGGTTCAAATATAGGAGACAATGTCATTATACGGGATTATACTAACATCGCAAGCAATCCAAATGGCCATTTATCCTAAAACGGCGACAATTCCCTGTAAGGGCATGTTATGCGATGACTATCAACAAAAGTCAGGGCCAATCACTTAGTTACGTTGGCCTCTATTTGCCTACTCCTGTGTTCACACATGGTCAACTTTATGTGGCGCTATCTAGAGTTACCAATTCTGACGGCCTTAAGATACTAATGATTGAAGACAAAGACCCTAGACTTAAGCACTACACACGTAACATTGTTTTCAAAGAAGCTTTCGGTAACCTATCTTAGCATATCTATGTAACGTTCAAACATTAAATACAATAAAATCGTACATTTATTTTTAGATATGCATTATTTGTGTTTCCATATTCAGAGACGCGTAATAAAATTTGAACGCCAACACCTATGCATAGTTCACCACATTTATTTATTACTACTTGATTATTTGCCACAAACACTCCTAAGCTTTATAATATTGTTCCAATTCTTAACAGGTGTCCATTATCTGTATTCCCATGTTAAAAGACACATAATAAATTTTGACCACCAATACTTATTCATAGAGCATTGTTTTCTGACTTATGAAATAACCTCAAAACCTAACTGCATACTCATCAAGTAGTATTATTGCGCACAATATTAATAATATGCACAAATGTTCACATAAATATCTAATAAATTGATTTTATGGTTGATTAGGAGTTACACATCCTTTATTAACTTCAAGTCAGTTCAAAAGCTTGATGAGGCATTTAAAAAGCAACTTTTCTCAGCAACATACACATATCAACTTCTTTATTATCACACAGAAATCAGCTATCCGCAGTCTAAACCTATGTCATTCAGCAGGGAGGTCATTTCGAACTACTTTCATATGCCCTTACACTTAGCTGCAAAATACTTTAATGTTGGTTCGTCTCTTTTTAAATTGCATTGTCGATCGGTTGGAATTCAATGTTGACCATATCAAAAACTCCTCAGTTTAGAAAAGATGATTAACTATTTTCAGGTTAGCAATCAATTGACCCTAACTTTTGATTCTGAATTTCATACGACATACCTATTTTAAGGGAAAAATGTTGATATGCAAGTATCAATATTTCCAAATAAAAGAATGGTTTAAATATTATAGTAATGGTTTTCCCTATTTGCTAATATATACATATTTTAAGTCACAAACATTAACATCTAACTATGCTTTTTATAGTACATATTCATATGCTTTCTATATTATGATTTCCAAATTTGTTTTCATTATAGGGCAAGGATGGTGATTCAAATACTAATGAAAATATGCAAGAGATAATTACAAAACTGCAGGAAGAAAAAAGACGGATAAAGGAAAATCCAGAATTACCAATTACAAAAAACACGATAAAATTGAGATGAAGGTTTTTCAAAGCTACCTACAGAAAAAAAACCCCCTCAATTTGGAATTGTCGTTAGCACCACCAATAGCAGCTGATGTGGAACCGTTGCAAGTTATATATCCTAACAATCATGCAAGTTATGAACAAATAGAGTTCTCTTATGGCAACGACTATGAAGAGCAATAATAGTGGAAAACATATTGATACCTAAAACCAAGTGTTGAAGTAGTTTTTTTTACAAGTATTTTTCCTAAATTTGTGTCTTGAAGTTTGGTATGTTATTCTCTAAGTTTTTAAAATGAATAATGCTTAAACAACAAGTTGTATCCTATGTTGTTTGCTCAACTTTAATAAATCATAACCCAACTGTTGTTATCATAATACCAAGTGAACCAGCATAAACTTTGAAAATTCAATAGTTAATAAATTGCATACCTTATTGACAATTATGCGATCAGTAAGCGATTTGCTCATTGCCTCATTGATGAATAATCTCATTCTTCGCGTCTACTAAAGCGAAAACCCCGTCAAGCTTAAAATATCATTATAATTTGTGCTGCATTCGCTAGCCTTGCAAACTTTAAAAAAATAAGTACAGATTTTAATCCACAAAGCGATATTTATAATTATATATACTTCAAATCAAATCAAACTACTTGCACATCCAGTATTCTCTATAACGGTATGAGCAAATCTCCCATTCTTCTTACTTACCAACTCTCATATCATCACAATATCCTCAACACCCTCACTTTTGCATCAACTAACGGCACATCGATATTCACCTACCCATACTGCATGTATAACACGTAATCGTTATTACCTCAACTAATGAGCCATAAATCATCAAACAACTACTTTTCCTATGCAAATGACTAATACCCTGACTAAAAACCAATATTGGCAGGATTTAAGCTAAATAAAATTTGTCCCGCCTCGGGTTATTTTGCACGTCTGTTAAATATTAGTTGATTTTTGTACATTGAAACATTCTAACCACTATTATAAAAATCTTCAATCTCTTCCAAATTTAGTATGATATTTAAAACATATACTTGATTTTCCAAATTGAATCGAAACTAAAATAACACAATATAATTTATAAATCAATAAACATCCTAAAGTAACTAACTTGCAATAAATTATAACATTTTAACATTCGAACTTTCATTCTATCATATTCAAATCGAATACCTGAGATATTACGCTCAATCAGCAGAGAATCAAGCCCTTTATAATAGCCCTCAAGAATATTTGATTGCTTAACATTTATTTTGATTGATTTTGCGTTTGATTGAAAACCCTAAATCTGATGTTTGAATCTAACTGTGTGTTTTGACCGCGTGTAAGAGAGATAGATGTGTGAGATACTAAAGTCAAACACACACTAGTTGACCCTTTTCTAATAAAAGTAAATAAATAAATAAAAATAAATAATTTCTTCAAAGTAATAAAGGATTGAAACTTAAAATCATTAAACTGATCATTCATCAGTTTCTTCCATTAGCAATATTGTTATAATAACATAGTACCAGTAAAATAAACCTACCATACAACCATCATATATACATCAAAACACAAAAGACAACTTCCAAAATATCCTATTCTTCATCTTCAGAGTCATCAACTTCATCCAAGCTTTCCAAGAACTTTTCCTTCTCCAACAGACTCCGACGACATAGCACCAAATGTTGAGCCAAAAAATCAATCTTCCTTCGATCCTTCAACTGTATCTCACGAAGGGCAAACTCCCCAAAGAGCTGCAACTGCGTTGAAACGAGTAAATAACCTACCAGTCTCATTGATTGTTTTTTCCTTTTTGGCAACAACTTCCCTCAGCTAGCTACTCTCTTATCCCATACGCTCAATAAAACTTTTTCCCTCTGCTATGTCATGCAAGATCAACTACCTGAAGGCATCACTAAGCTTACCGGATTCAGTAGCAGCTTTCATTTCATCGATATTAGGTGTGGAAGACATTTTAAGATTAGGGTTAAAATTATGGATAGTTGTGTGTTGATATTAGCGTTAGGTAAGTATATGTAAATAAAATGTAACTCACAATTTGCACAAAAAAACACTCAAGAGGCATTGGAAAATTTATTTTGGGTATTACTGTAGCCCTTACATATTCTTCCATGCATAAATGTGAAATGCAGTATTTAGGAAGATATCTAATATTGCAATTTAATCACTTCATTTATACATTGGATCTAAACCAGCCCCTCTATACACAATGCATTACCATTAACATCCTAATCTTTAAAATAATAATAATAATAATAATAACTTATAGATTATCTTTATATTTATATACTAATAATTCGGGTTTGTGTTAATTGAAACTTTAAATAAAAGTAAACTAATTTAAATACAACAAGTTTATCATTTGCCCTGAAATAAATATATATTTCTTTCACATATCATCAACCCAAAAACAAACAAAACATTATTAGAACCAACAAAAGTACCTAAAATCAAACAACTACTTAAACTCATTCATCTTAATAGCATTAGCTTCTTCCTCACGGGCACCCGATTTCGCTTCATCTAACAAATTGTTTAACTCTGCAAGCAATAACCGATTCCTCTCTTGGGTTTTTCTTAAAGCTTCAAGTGACTCCAAAGCAACCCCGTTAACACCATAAGCTTCCATGTTTGCCATCATGGTATGGTTCTTCGCTATTACCCACCTCAAATGTTGGCAACAACCAAATAACATTTTGGATAATGCATCATCTTCACTTGCCTGTTGCACAAACCACAAACGCATGCAATTATGCAATTTTGAAGAACCAGCAACATTCGATAAATTCACTATCAACTCGAAATTTGTCATTGAAAATAAAATATATAAAAAACCAAATGGTTCTATAACTTATTATGAAACAAGCACCAAATAAATAGGCAAAACATTATTTATGTAACATACTAATATTAAAGTATTACATATGAAAAGTCTCTTTTAAATATAACATATTAACATAAACCTCTTCACATGTACTCTTATAAGGTTAATTAACTATCTAAAATAATAGGAACCTAAATTAATTAATGAGTTTTGTTCAATAATATGCCATGGTACAAAAAGTTGTGTCAACGACATGATAATTTTCTCACTTACTTAACAACATGGTACAAAAAGTTGTGAGAACATCATATGCAAACTCACATTCATTTTGGATGAAAACAACTTTGGCAAACAATGAATGCGGTGGTTATTAATTTGCGAACCATGCAAATTTGCATAACAAAACCCACGTAAACATTACGCGACAAGGTTACAACAACATTACGCAACAAGAATTTACCTATGACCTATTGCGTAATCAAAATTACTACCTCAAATACCATGACGATAACAACTCAGCAATTTACTCAAACATTAGGCAGTCAAAACTTGGATACAGTTCGTGTGCATCGCTATTAAAATATTAAATAAACTACTTTAAATACAAAACTTATGATAACATCAATTGCAATACCTTACATGTAACTACGTGCATACAATATTATGTAAAAAACACGTATACATTCAACCCTTAACCAATCGGTGCAACGCACGGGTTTTTGTAGCCTCGTTTATACAAAAAAATTGTGTTGTTCTCAAAGATTAAATATGTGCCATAATTAAGCAAACTTGTTACAATTAAATTAAATATGCAAATCTTTTATTACACAAAACCAAATTTGTAAAACTTGTTCAATAAGTTTATATTTATTCCTAAAATAAATTGATACATAATTTGGAAACTAGGAAACCCGCACCTACAACAAAAAAATTCGTGTACAAGGTCGAATTTTGAAAGCTACCTTCATGTTCACATGTCGCGCGGTCTCGTATGAATTCATGTCCACATCTCGCGCGGTCTCGTATGAGTTCACAAGTTTTAAAAACCATTTTGAACAGAAAATCTGAAATCTACACCCCCTCCCACTACAACAATCGGATGGATGGGCGAGGAGACTTTCGCCGGGGGCCGTGTCCCTAAAAGTCACTAAACAAAAGAATCGACAGTGGCACACAAATCGTGACGACCGGTTTAGTAAAATTCACGAAACTTTCGGCGGGGACATATCCCTAAATGAAAGCCCTGCTTACATTTTACCAAAGTTTGACCGGTTAGTAAAAAATCAACGGACACTTTCGCCGAGGACATGTCCTCGCCGAAAGTGTATTCCATTTCTACCAAAATTTGACTAAAGTCAAAAGCCTGCTAATTGTTCCCGCTTTTATTCCCGCCAAAACTTTCCCTGGGGACATGTCCCCGGCAAAAGTAATATTTACAAAAATCTCACTTTAGTCCAACTATTATATTTATCACACAACTAAAACCCCGATGCTTGGATAGTCTTTTCATTACGTAAAATCCTAAACTATTTTATAATTAAAACGACATATCTTACACAAATAAGCTAGAAATTCCAAGGTGTTGATTTGATTTGAACTAGTGAAGAAACTTTCCCATCACAAACATCTTTGAACAAACTTGATCCGACCCATCTCTAGCGAGGTGCAAACCCGCATGGCATGTCTTCCTCAGACCCACAAGTAAAGTCCAAATTCTTGCAGTTGTCTACTAAAGCCATTTTGCTCTGAAGCAATAAACAATAAATATTTATGAAATTTACTTTTTTTAATAGACAAAAATCAGTAAGTAAAAAGTATACCTGGATTCTAGCCTTTGTGATCTTAGCAACCTTAACACTCTCAAATAATTCCCAATGCTTCCCATCAAACGCATCTTGAAACCTTAAAGCACCTTCTGGGTTTGTAAAGTTGACAAAAGCAAAGCCAACATTTCCCCGACGACTGCATATCATGCCAAAAAATAGACGCACAAAAAAAAGTTTAGTTACACCAAAATCACACACATTACTTTCAAGTGTATACAAAAAACTATTTAACATACCTCAAATCTATAGGCAGGTAAAGAAAATCATATGTAGAAACAGAATCATTGTCACCATTCTTGTTATTCTTAAGTTTGCAATGATTATCCAATGTTTGCATAAGTAACTTCCTCCTGATGTATCTCTTTAATTCGTGTTTGTCACCATTCTTGTTATTCTTAATACGTATGGCGCCGAAATTTATGATGAATTAATATGGTTCTTAATTCGTGTTTGTTAATTGTGATATTGTTTCTTCAATTTCATTCTTAAAGCATATGTAATTTAGTATTGGAAAAGGGGTGTTTGGACACCATAATCTGGTTAACTAAGAACACGGTCAACTTTACAAATCCAAAGATTTTCTTTGATTTATAAAAATACTTGAAAGATACATACGAATTAGTTAAACATATGTATTATTCCAACAACAACAACATCAACAACAACAACAACAACAACAACAACAACTACAAGAACAACAACAACTACTACTACATACAAAGATTTTCCATGTCACCTAACAACTCACGAAGTAATGCACCCGACTGACAAGCGTGGTCGTCAGGAATCCTTGCCATTTCAAGTCTTGCCTCCAGCATCCTTACTCTTGTCTCTAGCACATGTTTTTGTGATTTCAACATGTTTATCCTAAGATATTTGGCATTACAGCTTGAGCACCTTGTTGGTGCAGATCCAGACGCTTGAGATTTTGAAGCAGAAGAGATTATTCTTAAGTACTCGTCAAATTGACTCTTCAACATAAAATATCCGCACCCATGATCTTTTTGTCTGGGCTGTTACATAATAAAAAAATTATAAGAGATTACAACCCAATTAATTGTATATTTATATAAATAAGAAATGTATGATTGTTCACCTTCGACAGAGGACATGCATAATATTGCCATTCCGATGAATTTTATGTATGTGATGTTCTTAGTCTTATATTTTCTGCTACACAAGAACACATAAAAGGATTAAATGGCTCCATCTCAGGTTTTGAAATTTTTGTAAAGATAAGAGGTTGTGAGGTTGAGTGGTTTTGAGGATATGAGGTTGTGAAATTCGTGTGAAGATAAAAGGACTATATAATGTGTTTGTCAGGTTGGTGGGAAGTTTTGGCGCCATTTTTTGGTGGGAAGTTTTGGTGCCAGTATTTTTGGAGGGAAGTTGAGACCAATTTTTATCACAATTTTAACATGTTACGTATATCATAGCACCTCGACTTGGTTGTTTAACATGTTACGTATACCATAGTACCTCGACTCGGTCATTTAACATGTTACGTATAACCATAGCACCTCGACTCGGTCGTTTAACATGTTACATATAACCATAGCACCTCGACTCGGTCGTTTAACATTATACGTATACCCATAGCACCTCGACTTGGTCGTTTAACATGATATGTATACCCATAGCACCTCGACTTGGTCGTTTAACATGATATGTATACCATAGCACCTCGACTCGGTCATTTAACATGTTACGTATACCCATAGCACCTCGACTTGGTCGTTTAACATGTTACGTATACCATAGCACCTCAACTCGGTCGTTTAACATGTTACGTATATCATAACACCTCGACTCGGTCGTTTAACATGTTACGTATACCATAGCACCTTGACTCGGTCATTTAACATGTTACGTGTAACCATAGCACCTCGACTAGATCGTTTAACATGTTATGTATACCCATAGCACCTCGACTTGGTCGTTTAACATGTTACGTATACCATAGCACCTCGACTCGGTCGTTTAACATGTTGCGTATAACCATAGCACCTCGACTCGGTCGTTTAACATGTTACGTATAACCATAGCACCTCGACTCGGTCGTTTAACATGTTACGTATACTCATAGAACCTCGACTTGGTCGCTTAACATGTTACGTATACCATAGCACCTCGACTTGGTCGTTTAACATGTTACGTATAACCATAGCACCTCGACTCGGTCGTTTAACATGATATGTATACCTTAGCACCTAGACTTGGTCGTTTAACATGTTACGTATACTATAGCACCTATACTCGGTCGTTTAACATGTTACGTATACCATAGCACCTATACTCGATTAGCTTAACATGTTACGTATAACCATAGCACCTCGACTCGGTTGTTTAACATGTTACGTATAACCATAGCACCTCGACTCGGTCGTTTAACATGTTACGTATATCCATAGCACCTAGACTCGGTCGTTTAACATGTTACGTATACCATAGCACCTCGACTTGATCGTTTATCATGTTACGTATAACCATAGCACCTTGACACGGTCGTTTAACATGTTACGTATAACCATAGCACCTCGACTCGGTCGTTTAACATGTTACGTATATCATAGCACCTCGACTCGGTCGTTTAACATGTTACGTATACCATAGCACCTTGACTCGGTCGTTTAACATGTTACGTATACCCATAGCACCTCAACTTGGTCGTTTAACATGTTATGTATTATCATAGTACCTAGACTCGTTCAAAGTAACTTAAATTAATTAAAATGATTTAACAATAATTTTAAATAATTTAAATTAGCTAAAAGTAATTAAAATAATTTTATAATTTCTTAAATTATTCAAATATGATTTAGAAAAATTTTAGTTTAAATTTAAATTGATTTATTATTAATTTTAATTATTTAAAATGATAAAAAAAGAGTTTTTTTTAAAGGAAAATTGAATAAATACACTTTTTGGCGGGGACATGTCTCCGGGAAAAGTTTTGGCGAATTTTTTTATTTTTCCCTCCTCTCATTTACTTTATCCCGCCATATCTTTCTCCGGGGATATGTCCCCGCCAAAAGTCTCACTAAAAGACAAACCAAACTTTCGCCGGGGACATGTCCCCGCCAAAAATTATGCGTAAAAAAGACATTAGTTATTAACATATCTAGTCTCATTTTGAGAAAAAAAAAACAAAATACCACTGCTCCATCGTCTTCCTCAGCTTACCACTGCTCCACCACAACACCACCTCCATCACCACTGCTCCATCTCCATCTCCACCGCCACTACTTCACCGCACCACCATCTCCACCACTGCAACGCACACTCGCACCACTGTGCACGATGTATCTCCTTCTCCCCTCTCCTCGTATAATTCTTTCTTTAACCCCTCTCCTCATTTAATTCTATCTTTTCTCATCTTCTTTCTTCCTTAACCCCGTTGCCCTCTCCTCGTATAAAAGGTAATTTTTTATATTTGTTAATTTTTTGTTATTTGTTAAATTTTGCGATTGTTAATTTTTGCAATGGTTAATTTTCTTGTAGACTGGTTTTTGTTAATTTTTTTATTTTTTTTAATTATTTTTGTACAGTCTGCTGTGTCGAGACCAAGCTGAGAACCGAAGACCCAGACCAGTAAGTTTTGTTAATTTTTGTTACTTGTTTATGTGTTAGCGGGGACATGTCCCCGGCGAAAGTCTCCTCGCCCGTCCTACTTGTTTATGTGTTAGCGAGACCAGTAACTTTTGCATATGTATAGTTGTGTCACATTTCTGATCAGGTTCAAAATTTTTACTTAACATTCAGTTTATACATTTTGAATATCATCGTTAATGTAGTGAAATTGTGTTAATTTTGATTAATTTTTTTGATTAAAATTCATTGATTATTGATATATTGATGAAGATATGGTAGTTAATGACATTTTATTTAAAAATCACACTCTGCGTATTGAAATGCGTGATTATCTGTTATTCTATTAGCGTTTAGTTGTTAATGACATTTTATTTGACGAGAGGTTCAACTAATTTATAGTTTACAACATTATTAAACACGTTCAAACTAGTAAGGTCAAATGAACCTTTATTTAGGTAGCAGGAGACACATATAGATGCAGATTTCCGCCGTCTCATTATAACTCTTTTATATGTCCATCATCCAATACAACCTTAGTTATAAGATTTTTTTTCTCTGGTGCAATTTATTAAAACAGATATAAAAACGATTAGATTTGCATAACTTGATTTCATTAACAGACTAGAGTACAAGAGATTTAGTACGGGCGATTAGATTTGCATAACTTGATTTCATTAACAGACTAGAGTACAAGAGATTTAGTACGGGCCAATAAGCCTTAATTAAACAAGGGATTGTTGGCTTAAAACTCCCTATTTAATTTCCTTGTAATTTTTCTAGCTCCTTGCTAGTTTTATAAAGTTGCCGTTCAAAAAAAAAATAAACTAAAGATGAATACATCGTTCCTTCTTTTGAAAAAATGTATAGTCCTTGAATTGAGAACTGCTCTTCAAAGTAGATATGTGATTTTCAGTTCATTTTCTTCACAATATCGGCTTATATGATTATAAATGTAAATGATGAACAAGTGCATTATGTGACCTATTTTTTGTTAATTAATTTGGGTACAGTTGCTGTTGAGACTCGAAGCCGAGACCCGTGTTATTTTATGTATTTGATTACTTGTTATTTTAAATTGATAACTTGTTATTTTATGTCATCATCACTTGAATTTGATTACTTGTAGGCTCTAAATTCAAAGCTGCCAACCCCAACACCAAAATTAGGAAAGGCGGAAAGGTGGTGTGTAGTCCCACAAAGAACACGGCACTCAAGGCGAAGGTGGCACAGGATCGTCCGGTATCGATCGAATTCCGGGTCAACCAGGAGGGTTTTTATTCGCATGTGGGCCGTCACGCTCCTTGGTTCTCCAACTATGTTGGGGAGCTGTTACGGGAATCGATTCCCATGTATTGCGATTCATGGGCTAAGGTTCCCTAAACGCCAAGGCCCACATCAATGACCAGCTACACGTAAGTTTTTTTAACTTTTATTTTTTTCATTATTGTGTTTATTTATTTAACTGTGTTTATTTATTCAAACTTGTTTTTTATTTAAATTTGTATATTTGTTTTATTTATATTTTATTGCAAAGATTACTTTGATCTCGACCCACACATTGCTGGCTCGAATGGAGACAAGATTGTCGACAGTATCGAGTTTTATATCCAAAAGCGATACGATGACAACAAACATAGATTCAAAAAGGATCAATTTACAAAGAAAGGTGAGGTGGAGAATGTGGAGGAGATCAGAAGACAACGTCCAGCGAACAAGACGCAACAGGATTAGGATGAGTTGGTAAAATTCTGGATCGACACTTTATTATTATTATTATTATTATTATTATTATTATTATTATTATTATTATTATTATTATTATTAACGTTATTATTATTGTTATTGTTATTATAATAGTAATAGTAATAGTAATAGTAATAGTAATAGTAATATTTTATTTATATAATAGTTTTTATAATTTATAATACGCAGGTGATGCACTGGACAAACCCGAAGAAGTTGAAGATATCTGAGGTCAACAGGCAAAACCGGCTGGCGAACAAGAGTTCGAGCCTTCATGGATCCCGTTCGTTAGCTGCTATACGCCATAACTTCGTAAGAAACTATTTAATCATTTTATTTATATATATACATGGTGTTGGGTGTGTCGTTATTGATTTTATTTCTAACAGTTGAGTAGCGACACTGAGGCCGCGGTTGCTGAAGACTTGCTCGAGCTATATAGGCGGAACCATACCAGGGGCGATGTCTTTGAGTCCCCGTTGTCTGAGGCTAGATATGTAAGTATAATTTATTTTCAAAGTCAGTTACTTTGATGAAATATAATGCATCACGACTTATATATTACTTTTCATGTTTTTTTTGTAACTAAACAGAATGAATTGATAAGGATGCGGGAAGAGAGCACCTCAGATGGGACAACTATGACTGACCGCGAGATTTTTCGCCAAGTGATCGGTGGTAAGCAGCGCGGTCATGTTTATGGTGTCGGTCAAGTGTTACCTGGCGGTGGAGTGAAGAAGACCTTTAGCGCCTCCCGAGCTCGTGAGGAAGCCACTGTGTCCTCACTTCAAGAAACCGTGCGAAAACAAACCGATGAGCTTAATGCACGAGGGACTCAAGTGGATCAGATGATGGAGTTTTTGAGGTTATTCCCAGGTTGGGTCGATCGACTACCGCCCGCCTCGGGATCAGGTGCTACTCCACAGGGTGATTCGGGATCAGGTGCTACTCCATCGGGTGAGTCTCGAGATACCGGGGAGGGTAGTGGGGTGTAGGATGTCGGTTTATGTTTGTTTTGGGTTATGGATATGTTTGTCAATAATAACATGGATTATTATGTGGTTTATGTGCATTATGTGTTAGGATTCCCGCTAAATGGATTATACATATATTTTTGAACCATTTACGGATAGCTAGCTTATGTATAGTTTTGTAGATGATCATGTGTTCACGCTTTTTGAACCGTTTTGGCGAATTTGGAAACATATGATTATGTTAGCGATTGATGGTTATATATGATATTATGTTTAGCGAATTTGTGTTGTTGTAGCATAAAACAGGTTCTGAAAACAGGTTGTTGCATTGTAGATTTTTTTTGGAAAATTTTTGGAAATTACCCATTTTGCAGCAATATGCTGCAAAATGGGTCAGAGGCTTTCCTCGGGTACATGTCCCCAGCGAAAGTCTAAACCACAATTTTATTACCTAACTTTTCCTGGGGACATGTCCCCGGGAAAACCCTTTGCTCAACAGTGTTATTTACTTTTCTCCGGGGACATGTCCCCAGAAAAAACCCTTTGCTCAACAGTGTTATTCCCTTTTCGCTGGGGACATGTCCCCGGCAAAAGGTCGGATTAATTATTTTAATCACGTAATTAGCTAATTAGCTAATTATTTGAAAATGCTTTCCCCGGGGACATGTCCCCTGCGAAAGGCTTAACCATAGCACCTCGACTCGATCGTTTAACATGTTATGTATACCCATAGCACCTCGACTTGGTCGTTTAACATGTTACGTATACCATAGCACCTCGACTCGGTCGTTTAACATGTTGCGTATAACCATAACACCTCGACTCGGTCGTTTAACATGTTACGTATAACCATAGCACCTCGACTCGGTCGTTTAACATGTTACGTATACTCATAGAACCTCGACTTGGTCGCTTAACATGTTACGTATACCATAGCACCTCGACTCGGTCGTTTAACATGTTACGTATAACCATAGCACCTCGACTCGGTCGTTTAACATGATATGTATACCTTAGCACCTAGACTTGGTCGTTTAACATGTTACGTATACTATAGCACCTATACTCGGTCGTTTAACATGTTACGTATACCATAGCACCTATACTCGGTCGTTTAACATGTTACGTATAACCATAGCACCTCGACTCGGTCGTTTAACATGTTACGTATAACCATAGCACCTCGACTCGGTCGTTTAACATGTTACGTATATCCATAGCACCTAGACTCGGTCGTTTAACATGTTACGTATACCATAGCACCTCGACTCGATCGTTTATCATGTTACGTATAACCATAGCACCTTGACACGGTCGTTTAACATGTTACGTATAACCATAGCACCTCGACTCGGTCGTTTAACATGTTACGTATATCATAGCACCTCGACTCGGTCGTTTAACATGTTACGTATACCATAGCACCTTGACTCGGTCGTTTAACATGTTACGTATACCCATAGCACCTCAACTCGGTCGTTTGACATGTTATGTATTATCATAGTACCTAGACTCGTTCAAAGTAATTTAAATTAATTAAAATGATTTAACAATAATTTTAAATAATTTAAATTAGCTAAAAGTAATTAAAATAATTTTATAATTTCTTAAATTATTCAAATATGATTTAAAAAAAATTTAGTTTAAATTTAAATTGATTTATTATTAATTTTAATTATTTAAAATGATAAAAAAAGAGTTTTTTTTAAAGGAAAATTGAATAAATACACTTTTTGGCGGGGACATGTCTCCGGGAAAAGTTTTGGCGAATTTTTTTATTTTTCCCTCCTCTCATTTACTTTATCCCGCCATATCTTTCTCCGGGGATATGTCCCCGCCAAAAGTCTCACTAAAAGACAAACTAAACTTTCGCCGGGGACATGTCCCTGCCAAAAATTATGCGTAAAAAAGACATTAGTTATTAACAGATCTAGTCTCATTTTGAGAGAAAAAAAAACAAAATACCACTGCTCCATCGTCTTCCTCAGCTTACCACTGCTCCACCACAACACCACCTCCATCACCACTGCTCCATCTCCATCTCCACCACCACTACTTCACCGCACCACCATCTCCACCATCAAGCGCACACCGCACCTTCGGCTGCACGATGTATCTCCTTCTCCCCTCTCCTCGTATAATTCTTTCTTTAACCCCTCTCCTCATTTAATTCTATCTTTTCTCATCTTCTTTCTTCCTTAACCCCGTTGCCCTCTCCTCGTATAAAAGGTAATTTTTTATATTTGTTAATTTTTTGTTATTTGTTAAATTTTGCGATTGTTAATTTTTGCAATGGTTAATTTTCTTGTAGACTGGTTTTTGTTAATTTTTTTATTTATTTTTAATTATTTTTGTACAGTCTGCTGTGTCGAGACCAAGCTGAGAACCGAAGACCCAGACCAGTAAGTTTTGTTAATTTTTGTTACTTGTTTATGTGTTAGCGGGGACATGTCCCCGGCGAAAGTCTCCTCGCCCGTCCTACTTGTTTATGTGCTAGCGAGACCAATAACTTTTGCATATGTATAGTTGTGTCACATTTCTAATCAGGTTCAAAATTTTTACTTAACATTCAGTTTATACATTTTGAATATCATCGTTAATGTAGTGAAATTGTGTTAATTTTGATTAATTTTTTGATTAAAATTCATTGATGAAGATATGGTAGTTAATGACATTTTATTTAAAAATCACACTCTGCGTATTGAAATGCGTGATTATCTGTTATTCTATCAGCGTTTAGTTGTTAATGACATTTTATTTGACGAGAGGTTCAACTAATTTATAGTTTACAACATTATTAAACACGTTCAAACTAGTAAGGTCAAATGAACCTTTATTTAGGTAGCAGGAGACACATATAGATGCAGATTTCCGCCGTCTCATTATAACTCTTTTATATGTCCATCATCCAATACAACCTTAGTTATAAGATTTTTTTTCTCTGGTGCAATTTATTAAAACAGATATAAAAACGATTAGATTTGCATAACTTGATTTCATTAACAGACTAGAGTACAAGAGATTTAGTACGGGCGATTAGATTTGCATAACTTGATTTCATTAACAGACTAGAGTACAAGAGATTTAGTACGGGCCAATAAGCCTTAATTAAACAAGGGATTGTTGGCTTAAAACTCCCTATTTAATTTCCTTGTAATTTTTCTAGCTCCTTGCTAGTTTTATAAAGTTGCCGTTCAAAAAAAAATTAAACTAAAGATGAATACATCGTTCCTTCTTTTGAAAAAATGTATAGTCCTTGAATTGAGAACTGCTCTTCAAAGTAGATATGTGATTTTCAGTTCATTTTCTTCAAAATATCGGCTTATATGATTATAAATGTAAATGATGAACAAGTGCATTATGTGACCTATTTTTTGTTAATTAATTTGGGTACAGGTGCTGTTGAGACCCGAAGCCGAGACCCGTGTTATTTTATGTATTTGATTAATTGTTATTTTAAACTGATAACTTGTTATTTTATGTCATCATCACTTGAATTTGATTACTTGTAGGCTCTAAATTCAAAGCTGCCAACCCCAACGCCAAAATTAGGAAAGGCGGAAAGGTGGTGTGTAGTCACACAAAGAACACGGCACTCAAGGCGAAGGTGGCACATGATCGTCCGGTATCGATCGAATTCCGGGTCAACCAGGAGGGTTTTTATTCGCATGTGGGCCGTCACGCTCCTTGGTTCTCCAACTATGTTGGGAGCCATTACGGAATCAATTCCCATGTATTGCGATTCATGGGCTAAGGTTCCCGAAACGGCCAAGGCCCACATCAATGACCAGCTACACGTAAGTTTTTTTAACTTTTATTTTTTTCATTATTGTGTTTATTTATTTAACTGTGTTTATTTATTCAAACTTGTTTTTTATTTAAATTTGTATATTTGTTTTATTTATATTTTATTGCAGCATTACTTTGATCTCGACCCACACATTGCTGGCTCGAATGGAGACAAGATTGTCGACAGTATCGAGTTTTATATCCAAAAGCGATACGATGACAACAAACATAGATTCAAAAAGGATCAATTTACAAAGAAAGGTGAGGTGGAGAATGTGGAGGAGATCAGAAGACAACGTCCAGCGAACAAGACGCAACAGGATTAGGATAAGTTGGTAAAATTCTGGATCGACACTTTATTATTATTATTATTATTATTAACGTTATTATTATTGTTATTGTTATTATTATAATAATAATAATAATAATAATAATAATAATAATAGTAATAGTAATAGTAATAGTAATAGTAATAGTAATATTTTATTTATATAATAGTTTTTATAATTTATAATACGCAGGTGATGCACTGGACAAACCCGAAGAAGTTGAAGATATCTGAGGTCAACAGGCAAAACCGGCTGGCGAACAAGAGTTCGAGCCTTCATGGATCCCGTCCGTTAGCTGCTATACGCCATAACTTCGTAAGAAACTATTTAATCATTTTATTTATATATATACATGGTGTTGGGTGTGTCGTCATTGATTTTATTTCTAACAGCTTGAGTAGCGAATCGAGGCAGTGTTTTGTCAAGACTTGCTCGAGCTATATAGGCGGAACCATACCAGGGGCGATGTCTTTGAGTCCCCGTTGTCTGAGGCTAGATATGTAAGTATAATTTATTTTCAAGGTCACCCACTTTGATGAAATATAATGCATCACGACTTATATATTACTTTTCATGTTTTTTTTGTAACTAAACAGAATGAATTGATAAGGATGCGGGAAGAGAGCACCTCAGATGGGACAACTATGACTGACCGCGAGATTTTTCGCCAAGTGATCGGTGGTAAGCAGCGCGGTCATGTTTCTGGTGTAGGTCAAGTGTTACCTGGCGGTGGAGTGAAGAAGACCTTCAGCGCCTCCCGAGCTCGTGAGGAAGCCACTGTGTCCTCACTTCAAGAAACCGTGCGAAAACAAACCGATGAGCTTAATGCACGAGGGACTCAAGTGGATCAGATGATGGAGTTTTTGAGGTTATTCCCAGGTTGGGTCGATCGACTACCGCCCGCCTCGGGATCAGGTGCTACTCCATAGGGTGAGTCGGGATCAGGTGCTACTCCATCGGGTGAGTCTCGAGATACCGGGGAGGGTAGTAGGGTGTAGGATGTCGGTTTATGTTTGTTTTGGGTTATGGATATGTTTGTCAATAATAACATGGATTATTATGTGGTTTATGTGCATTATGTGTTAGGATTCCCGCTAAATGGATTATACATATATTTTTGAACCATTTACGGATAGCTAGCTTATGTATAGTTTTGTAGATGATCATGTGTTCACGCTTTTTGAACCGTTTTGGCGAATTTGGAAACATATGATTATGTTAGCGATTGATGGTTATATATGATATTATGTTTAGCGAATTTGTGTTGTTGTAGCATAAAACAGGTTCTGAAAACAGGTTGTTGCATTGTAGATTTTTTTTGGAAATTACCCATTTTGCAGCAATATGCTGCAAAATGGGTCAGAGGCTTTCCTCGGGTACATGTCCCCAGCGAAAGTCTAAACCACAATTTTATTACCTAACTTTTCCTGGGGACATGTCCCCGGGAAAACCCTTTGCTCAACAGTGTTATTTACTTTTCTCCGGGGACATGTCCCCAGAAAAAACCCTTTGCTCAACAGTGTTATTCCCTTTTCGCTGGGGACATGTCCCCGGAAAAAGGTCGGATTAATTATTTTAATCACGTAATTAGCTAATTATTTGAAAATGCTTTCCCCGGGGACATGTCCCCTGCGAAAGGTAGTGCCACGTCGGACATGTTTGACAGGCTCAAAATGGCTGCGGGACCCACATGTCCCCGGGAGAAGTGGACTTTTGTCCCTGGGGAAAGTATTCCTCATGGTGAAATGGTTAGAAAAGATATGTGTATAAGAAGAGTTTAGCTACTGAGAATGTGCGTGAATGGTGATTTGGAAGTTCTAACACAAGTAGTTTATAAAGAAAAAGATTTGGCAAGTGAATGAAGGCTTAAGCCACTAAGATCCTTCAACTTGCAATGATTAGCATGCACATAGTTGTACTGATCTAGGAAGTTATTTAAGACAATGTTGAGTGTTGAGATTAACAAAGAGGGTTTGAAATGATTATTTCAACTAGATTTGTTAGTTTGTGCAGACGGTTCCAATGGATCCCTCACTTGAGGGATCCGACTAGGCTAAATCCAGGGATCCGGCTCTCAGGAGCCAAGAAAAGGATTGATGAGGTTCTAGTAAGGTCTAGTACCTATGTATCTTGAGTGTTTTTAGTCTCTTCAAGTGTCTTAAATGATATGAGACTTAAAAGATCAAGTGTAATGAGTGAGGATAGTTAATGATGTCCTTTATGGAAAGAAATGGAGTTCTTATGAACACCAATGGGTGATCAAGGATGACACTCAGAGTTTTGAGGGTGTCAAGTGGAGTCAAATGATCCTAGAGATCAGATGATGATCTGAGGAAAATTTAAAAAATTCCTTAAAAATTACAAGAAATGAAAAACTAGTTTTTAGACAATTTTAAGATGAAGATGACTAAAATCAATTTACTAAAATTGAGAGAAATATCAAACTAAGTGTTTTAGGATGAGAGGGACAATTTGTGAACATTGGAGCGGAAAGATGGTGAGTTTTGAGTTAATGACAAATCAAAAAGTACTTTGAATGTGATCTTAAGTCGTTCATGAGTGAGCGTGAGATCAAAGGATAGTTAAAGTGATCCTAATGAAACATGTTAAACTAGTTCAATTAGGTCTGGAAGGTTGGGTTGATGTTATAAAAGAAAAACATTTCTTCTGCCCGGATCCCACGGATCCTTCATTTGAGGGACCCGTCTCGGCATCTGGACATATTACTTAACAGTGAGCGTGCAATAATTTGCTCTAGATGTCAAATTCTGAAACTAATGATTTCTACTGGAAACATACATGTATACAAGTAAAAACACAGAAGGCATAGCATATAGAAACAACCTATGGGTAAGCAAACAAGATAAAGACCATGTATCAAAATGAAGACAACAAAGTAAGTCTTGCACAAAGTTATGAGCATACATTGTTTTGAAAATCATAAAACCTCTAAAATAACCATAAATAAAGTCATGGAGCACAATGTTTCTTTTGTCAATCTCTTCACTTCTTCTTCTTTCTCGAGTTCATGAGGAAATGAGTTAGACACTTGAACATCCCTTTTGTTTGCTTGAATTCTTCAGATTCATTTGGAAGAGTGGGAAGCTGTTCATAGTAAGTCATAGGGTCGATTTGATAATTAGAAACGGGGTCGACTTCAACATCTTCTTTTTCATCTTCATCTGAAGAGTCCGAGAGAGCACTAGGCCTTTTCCCATTGATCATGAATCGTTTGGAGGGTTGTTTGGTAAGAGGTACCATAACATGGTTAGCAAGAAAATGATCATCGGTAATAGGAGTAGGTTACATTGTACTAACATACTCAAGGAGTCGTGTTAGGAGCATACCATAGGCGAGAACCATTTTGTCGGTTTTAAACACACCTACCATTCTTTTGACAATGTAATAGGCGATATTGAATGGTTTTCAGTGGATGAGACAATAGATCATTTGGACAAGACACGCATTGGGATGGTCTTTGTTTCCAACCAAGAAAATGACATTTTCTCAAAGGATTTCTTCCCACTTTTTGTAAATGGGAAACATCTCAAAGAGTTCCATTTGATAGGGATCACGATGGACGAGTTATTTGTTGCGGTTATAACGAGATTGGTCGACTCTCTTTTTGAAGATGGTGTCTCGAACAACCATGGGGTTGTTAAGTGGAGTGTGATAAATAGGTTTAGAGTCTAGAGCGAAGGATTGAGTAGCAATTGACCAATCTTTGGAAAACATACAAATTCCTTCACATGGTATGCGAAGGATTTGTGCGAATGTGTTGAAGGGTAAGGTGATGCTTTGATTGTTTATAATGAAAGCGATTGAAATGTTTAATCATTGTTTCGGACAATCCTAACACTCTTGTAAAATTCGAAGATGAAGACCGGACAAATTTGTTCATCAATTTCTAGGAGACAATCAAAGTTGATTGCGGAAAAGACTTGGGGAATGTCGGTGTTTTCAAGGAAACATTCCTTAACTACACGACCTTCTATGATAAGTCGTTTTTGGAGCATTTGGAAGGTTTTGCGATCACTTTTTGACAGCCCTTCTTTGAGATAGTATCTAGGAAGGTAGTGAACGGTGTCATGATGATCTTGTTGGGTAGCTTTAGGCATGTTTGATCATAGAGAAAAAATATTCCAATTAGGTAAAATTTGTCAAGATGGGTTTATGAGTTTATTTTGTATTAACAATGCGATTTTGAAAATCCTTGATTATGTAGAACAATTTTGCAATAAACAAGTTCCTAATTGGTAATATAAAAAATTGAGACCAATTAAAAGTTTTAAAAAACATAAACCCTAGGATGGAGATGATGATGAATAGTCAATATGAGTGTAATTACTTACAATGATGTTTAGGATTGAGATGCTTGATAGTATGGAGCCCTAGGTTGATTGGAACTGAGATTAGGTTGTTCTATGCTTTTAGGAAGTGGGAAAATGGATTGTTTTGGGTTTTGAAAACGAGTTTCCTGTCCTCTGTTTACACGGTTCCCCCGGATCCCTTGTTTGAGGGATCCGGCTAGTACAACTCGTGGGATCCGGCTCTGCAGACAAATATTGGAGTGTTTTGGATTATTCTTTTACTTTTAACAAGTTATACAATAACTTATTTTTTAAAAGAACTTGTAGAATAAATTTTTGATTATATTCCTATTTGAATAGACGTTTGGCTAAGATGTTTTGAAAGAAAGGAAAATTATTTATCGAATGATGGTGGATCATGACTTTAACTATCAATAATTTATTTTTGTCATGACGGCGCAGGTTTGACGAACTTACAAGTTTTTAAAAGAATCAAAGAATACTATTCCCGGTGATGTGTTAGGATGGAAAGTAGTGAAGAGAGAATTTTTAGAGACTTGCGACTTTGATGTTAAATGCCTAATTCATGTTCACATAGTATTATATATATATGCATGGTTTTTATAAAGATTTTTATGAAAGAGAAGCATGTATCATCATTTTATCCACATATGATTACTGCATGTATACAACAATTAGTTGTAGGTAAGAGAACATACATTAGCTCTATTATCTTTTTATGGTTTGTAGAAACCATATACCCGAAATACTTCATGAGCTTTTAAAGTAATCCTTTGTACTTTGTGAAAGTAGGTTGTGATTATTCTTGGGTTCTTCCTTGGATGTTGACTTCTTTGGAAATAACGAAGTCTTTGGAAGAATCCTGGCATGAAGATTTCTTAAAGAGAAAGTGTTAGAATGATCTTTCACCATCCAACATTTTGAAAAAAAATATATTTCTAAAACATGAACTTTTGTTTTAAGAAATTTCCTTCTTTGTAGTTTTCAAACATACACAGATCGTATCAAATTTTTAAAGTACAATATACTCTAAGAAACTTGGTAACGAAGCTCTGATACCAATTGTGGAAAACTAGAAGAGGGGTTGAATAGTTTTACCGATTAAAACTTTGTTTTAAAATATTTATATCGACTTATGTCAATCTATTTGATATGTGTGTTGGATATTGATAAATATAAGTAAGTAATGCAAAGATAAAGAGTAAAGAAACACAAAACCACGACACGAGTATTTATAGTGGTTCGGCTATAAGGACACATTCCTTGCCCTACTCCACTCCCCGAGTACCCCACTCGAGAGTTTGTAAACACTACACAACACAAGCTCCTTAATGTGGTGGAGAAGCCTTCACAATGTCGCCTACTTTTTATCCGGTACTAGGCTAGACACCGAGTTCTTCTACGAGGTAGAACCACACCTATCACAACGTCTCCTACACTTTATCCGGTACAAGGCTAGATACCGAGTTTCATTACAAAAGAAGGAACTACTACCCAACACTACACCACTACACAACTATCCAAAGGAGACACACTCCTTGTTACAACACTAGAGAGGATATCAACAACCTCTAACCCTATCGAATGTACATCTTTGGCACCATTCACTAATGCCTTCAACACGACCCTTCGGCACCTTTCACTAATGTCTTCAACACAACACTTCTATGGAGGGAGAAAGAACTATCAACAAGATGCACTTCAGTTGTCTTGATGATGACGAAGCTTAGCAACTCATGACTTGAGCTTGCACGTCTTCAGGAGGTGGTGATCTTGACTTTAAGAGAAACCTAGAGAATCACACAAACATAAAACTGCATACAATGATCCTTTGGATCAGTGGTTAGAGATGTTAGAATACTAGGAGAAAGTATATCTAAGAGTGGTAGTGAGCAAGAGAGAAATGACTCACTATTTATAGACAAAACATGTCTACTGTCCCACGGTTCCCTCCCAGAGGGATCCGGCTAGTGCAAAACCTGCGATCTGGCTACTGGGTCAGTTTAGTCCAGATTTCGGGTTGCAAACCGGGTTATGGGTTATGGACCATGGGTAATGGATTATGGATACCCAACAAGATGCAATGTACCTAGTCATTGGGTTATGGATCTTGGGTCATGGGTCATGGATCATGGATAATATCCAACATGACTTCATGCATGATGTCATGCAATGGGTTATGGGTTATGGGTTATGGATCATGCTCCATGGGTATGAGTTATGGACTTTGGTTTTTACCCAACAACATTCATTGTACCTAGTCAATGGATCATGGGTCGTGGGTCATGAGTCATAGGTCATGGGTTATGGAATTTAGTTTTTACCCATTACAACATATACAAAGTACATATATATTTCTACAAAATGTAAACATTAGTTATTATACATATGCATTTCTATAACATATAAACAATATTACTTGTTTGTGTTTTATAAAATTGTCTTTGGTTTTATATAACTTATTTACTAAACATGTTTTGATATAGTTTTAATGTGTTTAGAAAAAGTGTGTTAGTAAACTATTGGCTCAAACATTTTACGTATTTTATTTGTTTCATTAAAATGATTTTACGTTTGTTATCGACAAAACATTAGAAGACCGTAAAATATAAATAAACGTTTTTATGGTTTATTTGTATTAACATATATTTTACGATCTTAATACAAATAAACCATAAAAACGTTTATTTATATTTTACGATCTTCTAATGTTTTGTCGATAACAAACGTAAAATCACTTTAATGAAATAAATAAAATACGTAAAAGCTTTGAGCCAATAGTTTACTAAGACACTTTTACTAAACACATTAAAACCATCAAAACATATTTAGTAAATAAGTTATATAAAACCAAAGACATTTTTATAAAACACTAACAAGTAATATTGTTTACATCTTATAGAAATGTATATCTATGTAGTTAAATCGGACGATATATCGCCGATATATCATTGAGATCTCGTGTATCGCCCCTAGAAAAAATATCGGTTCAAAATATCGCCCCAAAATATCGGATCCGATAATATCGTCGATATATCGCGATATTTTGAAATCGGCGATATGAACGATATGGCGATATATTGACTTTTTTGTTTTTTGACTTTCATATCTCAGATCTGTAGACAAAACTAACCCAATTAAATACCTAATACCCGACACTCAATTGTTATTGTTCCTGCTGTAGTCTTTCTTCTTCTTTCTTCTTCTTCTTTACTTCTTTTCTTTAATCCTTGTCTTTAACAGGTAAATGGTTAATTACATTTTTCTTGTCTTTAATTCTTCTTTACTTGATTTATATGCCTATTGATTAAATACTTCTTTTCTTCAATCCTTCTTGACTTGATTATATGCCTACTAATTATATAGTGATAAAAACCTAATTGATTATAAAAAGTGCCTACCTACTGAATATATAAATGTTTTACTGAATATATAATTGATTAAAAAAAGTGCCTGCCTACTGATATGTTTAGGTTATTTCTATGCTGCTCATGCTAAAGCTTAACTGCTCTATAGGAAAACTTTATGGGGATCACATGTCTGTCTATATTTGAGATGTTCTCAGACCCCTTGGTAGATGGTGAACCCTTGGATTGCAAATGGTATCTAATAACTTTTATGCTATGTTTTTTTGTTTAATTTGTTATGATTTTAATATATATATAGTTAATATTCAAGATAATATAAAAAACCGATATCTCACCGAGATAACCGATATTTCAAATATCTGTCCTTGAACGATATGTGATTTTCGACCGAGATAACTACATAGATGTATATATACTTTGTATATGTTGTAATGGGTAAGTAATGTGTAAAAACCAAAGTCCATAACCCATGACCTATGACCCATGATCCATTGACTAGGTACAATAAATCTTGTTGGGTAAGAACCAAAGTCCATAACCCATACCCATGGAGCATGATCCATAACCCATGCTCATTGCATGACATCATGCATGAAGTCATGTTGGATATTATCCATGATCCATGACCCAAAGTCCATGACCCATGACCCAAGATTCATAACCCAATGACTAGGCACATTGCATCTTGTTGGGTATCCATGATTCAATATCCATGACCCATGGTCCATAACCCATAACCCGGTTTGCACTAGCCGGATCCCTCTGGTGAGGGATCCACCGGAACCGTGAGACAGTAGGCACATTTTGCCTATAAATAGTGAGCCATTTCTCTCTTGCTCTCAACCACTATTAGATATACTTTCTCTCAGTATTCTAACCTCACTAACCATAGATCCAAAAGATCATTCTATGTAGTTTTATGTTTGTGTGATTCTCTAGGTTCCTCTTAAAGGCGAGATCACCACCTCTTGAAGACGTGCAAGCTCAAGGTCATGAGTTTCTAAGCTTCGTCATCATCAAGACCACTGAAGTGCATTATGTGACCTATTTTTTGTTAATTTTTTTGGTACAGTTGTAGTTGAGACCCGAAGCCGAGACCCGTGTTATTTTATGTATTTGATTACTTGTTATTTTAAATTGATAACTTGTTATTTTATGTCATCATCACTTGAATTTGATTATTTGTAGGCTCTAAATCCAAAGCTGCCAACCCCAACGCCAAAATTGGGAAAGGCGGGAAGGTGGTGTGTGATCCCACAAAGAACACGACACTCAAGGCGAAGGTGGCACATGATCGTCGTCCGATATCGATCGAATTCTGGGTCAACCAGGAGGGTTTTTATTCGCATGTGGGCCGTCACGCTCCTTGGTTCTCCAACTATGTTGGGAGTCAGTTACTTGAATCGATTCCCATGTATTGCGATTCACGGGATAAGGTTCCCGAAACGGCCAAGGCCCACATCCATGACCAGCTACACATAAGTTTTTTTAACTTTTATTTTTTTAATTATTGTGTTTTTATTCAAACTTGTTTGTTTATTTAAATTTGAATATTTGTTTTATTTATATTTTATTGCAGCATTACTTTGATCTCGACCCACACATTGCTGGCCCGAATGGAGACAAGATTGTCGACAGTATTGAGTTTTATCTCCAAAAGAGTTACGATGACAACAAACATAGATTCAAAAAGGATCAATTTACAAAGAAAGGTGGGGTGGAGAATGTAGAGGAGATCAGAAGACAGCGTCCAGCGAACAAGACGCAACAGGATTGGGATGAGTTGGTAAATTTCTGGATCGACACTTTATAATTACTCCCTCCGTCCCATATTAACTGTCCAGTTTGACTTTTCAAAGTCTTTCTTTTTGAACTTTGACCTTAAATATTTTTATTTGTGTTATATAATACTTGATGCAAAATATATGAATAGATTAGATTTTAAATGTATTTTCAGTGATATAATTTTCATCAAGTATTATATAACACAAACAAAAATATTTAAGGTCAAAGTTGATAAAGAAATACTTAAAAAAGTCAAACATGACAGTTAATATGGGACGGATGTATTGTTATTATTATTATTATTATTATTATTATTATTATAAAACATCACTTCATTACATTCACAAAAGGGTTACAAGAAATTAGTGGGAAGCCGAGAAACTAGTTGGGCTCCCACTCCTCTAGCTATAGCAAAACAAACCCTACTAAAAATATAGTTAGCAGCACGCGCCCCAATATCATTATTATCATTATAGTTATTAGCATTATTATCATTTTCAATATTATTATTATAATATAATAATAATAATAATAATAATAATAATAATACCTTTTCACCCAACTGTGGGCGATCAATGGCGAATACCTTTTCGTCTAGATCCGGCCTAACCTTATTCATCCTTGCTCATTTATTCAATTCTTTTTATTGAATTGTTTATTTGTTCATTCATTGAATCTGTTATTGCATCATTAATAATTATTTCTTTTCACCCCAACGATGAGTGATATATGGCGAATTCCGTTTCGTCTTAATCTCGCTTAACCATATCCTTTTCCTTCACGTTCGTCAATGCAACATTAATTTCATATAGTCCATGCACTATTAATTCAACATACTCGGTTGAACTTAATTCTTTTTAAGGATTTTTTTATATTTTCTTCTTTGAACAGTTGTAAGGTTTCGATTTTGAGACCCGTTTCAATTTGTTGGTTGCCGTGGGGATCTGTCGTTTGCTTCTTCAAACCAGTTTTAGGGCCTCATTTGCCGCTGTTGGATTTTTACGTAATTATAACAGGTGGTTTGGTTTTGTTTGTTGCGGCACTGTGGTACTGTTTATGTTTTGTTGTTATGGCGATTGTGCGGTTTCATTGCCCTTTTGTGGGTCTTAGTGGTTGTCATGATGGTGGTGGAAATGGGCTTACCAAAACCTCGTTGATCACTCATCTTCGTGATAGTCATTTTAATGGGGATGCGCTAGCTATCACAAAACATTCTCTGGCTACTAGTCTTGTTGTTTTGAGGCCGGCTGAAGTTACGCTTAGACGTATGGGTCTCTGGTTATGTGGGGTTTGTTTTAAGACACATACTCTTCGCTCTAAGTGTCGGCATGTCAATGGTTCTGATTTTGTGTCACCTCGATTGTGGTGATGGTGTTGTTCGATTCGTGTTATATGATCTCACCAAACCACGTGTTCCCTCCCATGTAGCCCTTGTTGAGGATTTGGTTTTGGACGAGCTTGGTGGTTTCGATTTACCTCTTCTTGATACTTTATTTTCTAAGGGGTTGCGGACTGTCAAATCCATCCCTCCCAAATGTCGCTTGGAGTTCTCTCGTGCTTTGAAAAGAGCTCTTGATAAGGTGATCTGACGCTGATGACATTTCTTGTTGGGTTGGTTTGTTAGTCTTGCCTCTTTGTCTCCTTAAAACCTTTTGCCCGAGGAGTAATCAAGAGTGTAGGTCGGTCACTAAGCGTCAACGCCAGGAAGAGTATATTGTTAATGCTATTCATGCATGGGCACCCCGGTGGCGGCTTTGCAGTGTGCGTGAGGTTTTGGCCGAACCTTCTCCATTATGGTCTAATATTGATGATGATAGCTTGGATTTGGGTGACCGCAATGTCAAGCAATGTAAGAGGAATATTTGTGATGGTCATTATCTGCCGGTCGAGAGTTCTTTCGTCTTCTCGGTATTGCACCTTATGATGTTTCTACTCTTGAGGACTTAAAAGCTAAGCACCCTTTCCAGTCTGCTCCTCTTTTGCCTGATATACCTATTGATCATCATCACCTTACCGCATCTCCTACTCCTCTTGGTACTTCTTGTGGGCAGGATGGGTTGCGTGCCCAACACCTTTTGGATTGTATAAATGGTTCAGCTGTGGCTATTTCTGATGAGTTGGTCGCTTCTATCACCCAAGTGGTGAACCTTTTTCTTGCTGGTAAATGCCCGAAGGCGCTGGGTGAGTACATTGCTAGTGCTCCTCTCACACCCTTAGTCAAACCAGGAGGGGGTATCCGTCCTATTGCTGTTGGGACTGTTTGGAGGCGTTTAGTTTCCAAGGTTTGTGCATCCATGATTGGCCACTCTTCAGACGGTTATTTAGATGATTTACAATTTAGTGTTGGGGTATCGGGGGGAGGGGAGGCTATTCTTCATGCTGTGAATCGGTTGGTTGAGGACCGTGGGGGTGATGTTGGTCTGTCTATGTTGTTGGTTGATTTTAAAAACGCTTTCAACATGGTGGATCGGGCTGTTATGTTGCGTGAGGTTCATTCATTTCCTGGCTATTTCGCGGTGGGTGGAATTGCTACTCCAAATTCCTGCCAGATTATATTATGGTGAGCATACTCTTTGGTCTCATCAAGGTGTGCAACAAGGTGATCCGCTTGGACCTTTTCTTTTTGCTTTAGCGTTACATCCCCTAGCATGTAAGATTAGAGATTCTTTTGACCTTTCCTTTCAAGCATGGTATCTGGATGATGGCACTATTATTGGTGATACTTTGGTTGTGGGTAAGGTTTTAGAGTTGATTATGATGGATGGACCTTGTCGTGGCTTACACCTCAATGTTGATAAAACTGAAGTTTTTTGCCACAGGAAGACCCTAGAAGCAGATATGCCCGAGCTTCCCCAATATTTCTCGCCCCTTGCATGGTGTTAAATTATTGGGTGGGCCCGTTAGTGTGGATTTTGAGTTTGGTAGTAAGCTTGTTCTGAAAAGGGTTGCTAAAACCATTGAACTTATGGATGTTGTTGCTAAACTTAATGACCCCCAGTGCGAGTTGCTGCTCTTTCGGGCATGTGCCGGTATTTCCAAGTTGTATTTTTCTATGCGCGCATTATGTTCCCCTGCCTTGAGTGTGCTCGTGTTTCTTTTGATGCGCACTTCGCTCTTCTTTGGAGCCGCGTATTGTCACCGCTTCGGTCCTGCGGTTTTGGTGATTGCGCGTGGAGACTTGCCACCCTACCCTTTGCTTTTGGGGGGCTTGGTGTATATTCTGCGGTGACGCTCTTGAACTATGCCTTCCTTGCTTCTAGACTTCAATCTGCTAGCCTATAGACTAAGCTTCTCCATAGTTCGGGTATTGTAACTGCTGGTCCCTCTTTTGATGATGCTCTATGTACTTTTAATGTGAATATGGAGATTGACCTTTTGAGTAACCCTAGCGAGGTCAGCCCCCCAAACTTATGAAGAAATTGGCAGATATATATTTCGATCGGGTTACCCAAACTGTTGAATCTACATTCCGTCTATCTCTCCGACAGATGGCGTTATGGAGCTCTCTAAAGGAGGATCATACTCAGATTGGCTTAGTGGCTCCTATATCCGGACCGGGACAAACTATGAATGCCGTGGCTTATCGTTGTGTGTTGTGCTATCGGTGGGTGTTCTCTTCTTTCGCGTTCAGTGCACCGTGTTCATCCTATTCTAGGGTATTTACTCGGAGATATTTACGGGATCACGCTGCTTCGGTAATGCGGTATTGTTGGCATTAAACATCGGCATAACATTGTGCGTGATGTTCTTGTTGATATATGTTCTCGGTCCGGAATTTCAGCTTGTAATTGGGCTTTATGGAGATAGGGACAGATCCTTACGACCCGGCCGATATATTACTTTACTCTGGGATGGGGGCGTGATGTATGTGTTGATCTTATGGGATCGTCCGCCTTGACGCAACCTGGGATGACCGATTTTAGGCAAGGGCGCGTGTGTGGTTATTGATGCCGACAACGTAAACGTCAAGACGATGCTAAATGTGCGGATATTGGATATGGGTTTCTCCCCTTTTCATTCTCTTCTTTTGGAGAACTTGAGAAGGATGCAGTAACCTTACTAAAGTGTATTCGACGATTATCTATGACTCAAGACATTGGGGCACGTGCTGCGGTTCATATTTTTAATAGGTTTGCTTTTGCTATTGCTAGAGGTGTGGGGGCCCAGTTGGTTTCTCGGCTTCCCACTAATTTTTTGTAAATCCTATGAGTTTTTAATAAAGTGTTGATTTATAATAATAATAATAATAATAATAATAATAATAATAATAATAATAATAGTAATACTTCATTTATATAATAGTTTTTATCTATAACACTTATAATAGAGGAATGAATCTCTCTCCTCATGGTATTAAAAGTAAGACTTAAAAAATACAAAGCCTATTGTACAATACATAATGCACTATTAATGATATATTCTCATCAATCTTAATTTTAAGACTTACAAGTCTTAAAGCTTAATGTACAAAACACAAAGTACTATTAATGTGGTCAAGATATTTAATGTAGTTAATTAATTAACTGATCAATAAATACAATTAATGCAGTTATTAAAACGCCACTTACACAAGAAATACAAATTATCAAGCATATTGTACAACCAACTTAAACATAATTCCTGCATTAAAATGTCACTAATACAAATAATAAAGAACATTATACAAATATTCAAGCCCGGGCAACGGTCCAAATGGGCCCGAGTTCGAACGGGTGCGATCCAAACGGCACGGGCCAAAGGGGTCGAACCCGAGTGGGCACGGAAAACGGGCTCGAGCCCGAACGCACGAGCTAAACGAAATTTGAATCCAGTAAATTTATTATAAAAAGAACATAATAAACTAAAATACATGATTCACCGAAAAATTTTATTTCAGGGTATCCGCCGCCGCAACACGCGGGAACCCTGCATTAAATGTCACTAATAAAAATAATAAAGCACATTATACAGATATTCAAGCCCGAACGGTCAACGGGCAAAATGGGCTTAAGCCCACTGGTGTGGGCTAAACGGGCTCGAGCTGAACGGGCATGGGCCAAATAGGCACGGGCCAACGGGCTCGAGCCCGAACGGGCACGAGCTAAACGAAATTCTTGATATCCGTAAATTTATTGTAAAAAAGAACATAATAAACTAAAATACATGATTCACCGGAAAATTTTATTTCAGGGTACCCGCCGCCGCAACCCGCGGGTACCATGCTAGTAATTTATAATACGTAGGTGAAGCATTGGACAAACCCGAAGAGGTTGAACATATCGGAGGTCAACAGGCAAAACCGGTTGGCGAACACGAGTTCGAGCCTTCATGGATCCCGTTCGTTAGCTGCTATACGCCATAACTTCGTAAGAAACTATTTAATCATTTTATTTATATATATACATGGTGTTGGGTGTGTCGTTATTGATTTTATTTCTAAACGGTTGAGTAGCGACACCGAGGCCGCGGTTGCTGAAGACTTGCTCGAGCTATATAGGCGGAACCATACCAGGGGCGATGTCTTTAAGTCCCCGTTGTCTGATGCTAGATATGTAAGTATAATTTATTTTCAAAGTCACCCACTTTGATGAAATATAATGCATCACGACTTATATATTACTTTTCTTGTTTTTTTTAACTAAACAGAATGAAATGATAAGGTTCGATTAATTATTTTAACAGTGTTATTCCCTTTTCGCCAGGGACATGTCCCTGACAAAAGGTCAGATTAATTATTTTAATAACGTAATTAGCTAATTATTTGAAAAGGCTTTCCTCGGGGACATTTCCCCGGGGACATGTCCCCGGCGAAAAGTAGTGCCACGTCGGACATATTTGACCGGCTCAAAATGGCTGCGGGACCCACATGTCCCCGAGAGAAGTGAACTTTTGTCCCCGGGGAAAGTATTCCCGAGAAGGTATTGGCGGGAGACTTTCGCCGAGGACATGTCTCCGGGAAAAGGTTTCGTAGGGGACATTGGCGAAAGTATCAAAATGTCCCCTACGATTCTAGTCATTGTCGTAGTGTCCCCTGCGTGCGCACATGTAGGTGTTGGAGTAAAACCAACCAAAAGAATTTGATGGTTTATGCCAAGATTTCTATATAAGCACCTCCAATGTTGCAAAAATCGTGAAGCGGTAGTCGGGCGGTCGACCACCCTGCAGCGAGTAATCGGTCAAGTCGGGATTAATCGGATTGACATTTCCTGCAGTTTTTTGGTATTTATGGAGACCAAACTAAAAATCTTAACCGATTCCAAGCTTGCTATGTTTCCAAACCTCAATAAAAGGCTCCAATTCCGATTATGATGCCCATTGTGCGTTATAAGTGAAATATACGATCCCCAAATTAAGTATAATGCTTAAATTATTATTATTTTTAAAATGAACGATTTGGGTCGGTAGATTTTTCCGATTCGGCGATTTTGACCGATTCGGCCGATTTTTGACCCTTAGTGTCGATTTTTATCATAGGCCGATTTTTCGACCGATTTTCAAAAATCGACAAGGTACTCGGCCGATTAACGATTAATCGGCCGAGTTGACCGATTTTTGCAACATTGAGCACCTCTACACTTCATAGTTTGGGCGATGTGGGTTACAATCCCATTTTCATATTTTGTGTTTCAAATGGCTCACTTTAAGACACGATATGTCATTAAAATTAACTCTATTTTGAACACTCTTTTGCTGATTGCGAAACTCTCTTAAAAAAGAACAGAAACCCACAAACCAATAATAATACATTTAGCATATACATATATTAAAAAGTGTCCACTTTGCAAAAAGTCATTTTTGACAAACATTTTTCCTAACATTCTTTTCTGTAATCAACCCAAACTTCTTTTATGATCGTCTTGTTGCTAGAATACCCTACCTTTAGGCTATCTCCAACCATGGTCTTTAAACCAAATATATTTTCATTTTAGAGAATAAAGGACATGAAAACATCTCTAACTATGCTCCATATTTGAAGACTCTCTAAAGCATTGTTGAAATCCTTCATATTTGGAGGATCAAATCTTATAATAAAGCAATAAATTTATAAGTAATTTAGATCCATCATGTAATTTGGTTGAAGGCACATAAATTTAGTATAAAATGATTTGAAGTTAAGATATGATGTGAATGCCATTTTTTCTTCAAATTTGAAGATTTATTAGAATGTATGGTTAGAGATGGTCTTATATTTGGCACACATGATTATAGAGTTGAGATCAATATAGAACTTATATTTGTCATAGAACAAGTGAACCAATCATAACCCTCCATTTTTTATCTAAATTAATACAAAATCATTTTCCACCTTTTTTTAAAACAACATATCTTACAAACGGTAAATCTTCAAAAAAATATAAAAATCTGCATGGTGACGAGAATTAAATTATCTTTCTATAGATATGCACTTTTACATAATTTCGACAAACATTTTTTCAAAATTCCGTCCGAAAAATCATATATGATTTTTCTGAATCATATATGATTTTAAAAAATCATGTATGATTCGATTTTCTGAATCATATATGATTTTACAATCATATGATTCTCAAAAATCATATGTGATTCAAAAAATAGAATCATATATGATTTTCACAAATCATATATGATTTTTGTTGGCCAAAAATTTTGAAAAAAGTTGTTAAAATATATAGTAGTGCATATCTATAGAAAGATAATTTAATTCTCGTCACGATGGTATAATTTTTATATCGTAACGATTAACGGTTTTTTCGAGATATTTAATTTTTTAAAAATGGTGAAAGTTTATCATAATAAAAAAATGAATGGCTATTATTGGTTGATTGGATCTATGGTAAATTTTGGTTCTATATTGAACTTTTGCCCATGATTATAATTTTAACTTTTTTATAAAACATGTCACTTATAGTATAAACTTCATTTAATTGACAAAAATTACAAAAATAGCTTATAATAAAATACTATTATTATCATATTTTTAAGATTAAGGGCCCGCTTGGTTCAAAGTGGGGAAAGGGAAAGGGAAAAGAAAAGGGAAAGAAATGCAAAGGAATGAGTGAGGTGGGTGTCGTCAGCCCTACCCCAATTTATTATATAATGGTTAAATTCCCATTACGGGGTAATCAATACATTTGGCTCCCTAACCAAGCACCCCCTATGAGTGAGGTGGGCGCTTTGAATACCTTAATTCCTCACCCCTTAACCCCCCACCAAGCACCCCCTAAATGCTACTTTATGAAGCTTAATAAAGTTTTTAACTCCCGCTCATAGTCACTTACAACTTCATCTCCAGTTGGAGCATCAATTAGGTTTGCTTAATAAACTCATAGTATGCTATTTTATTTTATTTTATTTTTTTTAGAATTTTCCGACTTATTGGCTTTATTCATTAAGTAGATGTGCACAAAGTCTTTTTCATATATAGTTCAACGTTCCACATATTCGATTTCTTCTAAAAGTCAGAAAGGTAATTAACGCACACATATATCTAACTCTAGTAATACAATGTGGCATACCTAATCCATAATTAAAACGATTACTAAACTTCAAAATTTTAGTTTGTGGATGCAATCCAATATTGAATGGTGGGGTATTGGTCTTGTGGTTTATTGAATAACAAAACAAAAGGCAGAAAAGGAAAAGAAGAAAAAAAACAAAACTCAAATTTTTAATACTCTTCAAACAAGCTTAAAAGTTACTAATAGACAATGACATAAACAAAAATATTATTATCAAGAAAAAAAAAAGAAAAAAAAAAAAACTTATGTTAAGTACCATAGAGCCATCTAGTTGGTACTGTGAGAAAAAGTGTTGTCACATCAGCACCTTTTTTAATAACACTATAATTCACCATTAAAAAACACTCATTCTTTCTATAGCATCAGTTTTTGGTGTCGTCGTTCACAATTGAATAAAAAGAATAAAAAAAAATCTAGCCACAGTGTGCAAGTGGCGCCCTCTGGCTGTGTCTCCCGAGACCATCTCGACTGGTCACGACGGCTCAAAATGCAAAAACACGAGTTACGGTACCGTAGTCACGCCGTCGCGTTTCAATTGAGAAAAAACGATGCTAAACAACGCATGATACCTAGGCCTCTTTTAAAGACCCAACCAAATGGTTCTTTCAAGTACAATATTGTATTATGAATTTATGACCATTTTAAAGTTCGGTAAGAATCATTAAATTTTTGGCCTAACCTTGTTTGAAGTGCAAGAATACAGTTTCCATTAAAGGTTGGGACCAATTGTACAGTTTCTTTCCAATAATAGGTACTGGTTAAAAGAGTATAGTATTTATTTTTTATACTTTTGGGTGTATGGTGACGTGGGTAAATCTTAGTTGTTGGATGTTCCAACAAAAGGGCTAGAAAATTCTCACGTGTGTGGATGACTTACAATATTATATTCAGTAAAATATGTCATGCTCTTTTGTTTTTTCCTACATCTACTACATATGTTATCCAGTTACCTAAAAAAAGTTTGTTAGAAAAAAAGTTACCTAAATAAGTACTCCGTAATATTTACAACTAGTAGTAATGGTAAATCTTTTCATTATCTCCATTTCACACATCATTCATTCATTGCATCTCCTACCACTTTTACCCCTCACTATCTTATATACCAATTAAAAATACAATACTACACAATATTTTAAAAATCGGTTTTTTAATTGACCCGATCGAGCTACCGAGTCACGATTCAACCGGTTTTTTTCGCTCAAAATGGTTCAACTGGCCGGGCCAACCCGGGTTTTAAAACATCGATACTACACACAAAACTATTAAAATGTGAAACACACACGCGGACATTTAGTTTAAACCAGCGAAGGATGACAAATATACATATAAAAAGTCATCTCTCACGCGTGGAGTGCTTCATGCATGGTGCATACACCTCACACGTGGTGCACAAGAACCTTTCATCTAGAGTGCTTCATGCGTGGTGCACAAGAACCTTACATCTAGTCTACTAACTAAAATGTCTAAATTTGAATACCAAGTCCAAAAGAGCATCTTATGTGGTGGATCCTATAGACTTACTTGACAACATAAGTTATTATTGGCAAAAATATATACATAATTTCGTGTAAGAAATGATTTTTTATAACATAATATAAATGCTAAAAATAAGAAATGATTTCGTTTTTACCAAATCGACCCTGCAAGGTAGATATATCAGATTGTAAACTTAAATGATGAAAACACATTCTTGAATTAAATTAAATCTAATTGAATAATGTTGTGTTATTACTTTGAGAGTTTGACATAATACAATTTGGTTATGTGAAAAAGTTGTTAGCTCATTATGTGTTTTGAGCATGTGACGAAACTTCTTAAAAAGTTTTTAAATTAAATATCGGGATATACTCATGTTATTCTGGTATTTATGATAATCTAACTTTTTAAGCAAAACATGTTGGTTACAGAAATGAAAACTAACCAATTAGACCTTGTGTCTGCAACATTGTCCCACACAGAGAGGTGGAGCTACCCATGCCTGCCTTCATTACAATGTAACATCTGATTCAAAAGTAGTTGGCGCATTATGCATCTTGAACATGAATATCGATAGAAGATTGAATAATAGATCATATTGTGCATTATGTATCAAAGGTACATATGTCATTATATAAAGTGTACTGTACTAAACAATAAAGTCTGTTAAGTACGTCGTTTATATAGCACATACATGATATTTTACGTGGGGTCCTAGCAACATCAATGATAGTAGGGCAAACAGAAAACCGCTTATGCACAATACAATGTGCGGATTCATAGATTTGATCAAAATGAAGGATTTCGCGTGATAAAGTAACAGTTTAGGATATCTTTCGCTATTAAATCACAAACAGCGCCGTTTTTAGATAAGTTCTTATGCCCGTTCAAAAGTCTCCTTTCGACCGTTTTAAAGACTCACAATATTATCAGCAGAGACTTAAAAATAATATAAATATTGAGCTTTGTAACTTTAAACATCAAGGTATGCAATTTCTTTCATTGCCATCTTTTTCCAATTTGTCCAACTCATCTCTCTTTCTCTCTCTCTCTCATCTGCAAAAACTAGCAAAGGTCTGTGCTTGCCCCACTCTCAACTAGTTAATAACATGAACCTCCAAAAGCTTCATCTATCCACTAAATTTGGTTCATTTATGACTTTTTAATAGCAAAAATTCATGTTGGTGTTACATAAAACACTATCTAAAACTTTTTCTGACACTTTTCTGAATTCCCATACTCTGTTTTGTTTTTATCAAACAGTGATTAGTGACTGTAGCTTTCTTGACCAGAGCAAGCCTGTATTTTGATTTTCCTTGATTTTGTCAGGTATATGATGAGAGTGGATGAGCAACTCTCCTTCAAGCTTCTAAAGTTGTAATAGTCTTTATAAGATCTTGGAGTTGAAAAGAATAGACATATTTCCTTAGATTTACAATGCCAGTTCCTTTGGCTCCATATCCATCCCCTCCCGCACCAGTTACAACCCCTGCTAATGGTATTCTTAGTTCAATTTTATCACTTTATTTATCTAATAATTTATTCTTATCTTAACAGTTCCTTTATTTGATTTTAGGAAGCTAATATGTTCCAGAAACCAGTTCTGCATAAAACTATTAATATAATTCTTTATTGCAAAAATAAATTATAGCATCAAGAGTTGTCTTTTTAGAGATACGAGAAAGTTTTTCTTGATAAATTAGAAATTATGTGCGGAGCTACTTCGCAAAGAAAGGCCAGAATGTCAGAGAATAACCGATTGCTCCCTGCTCTGTTTTTTTAGTCTGTTTTTTAGATCTATTTTTCTGAACTAAAAAAGTCAAAACTATGGTGATACAGGTTCGCAAAGCCAACTAGTGTGTTCAGGATGTCGAAATCTTCTGCTTTATCCGGTTGGAGCAACTTCAGTATGCTGTGCAGTTTGCAATGCTGTCACAGCTGTTCCTCCACCCGGTAAGCCAAAATCTATATAGTTTATTATGAATATCCATAGCAGATTTCTTGCTTTAATAAAAGTTATATATTTCATAGTTTGTTTCTTGATATGTTTTTTCTGATTTAGGCACCGAAATGGCTCAATTGGTTTGTGGAGGGTGCCACACATTGCTCATGTACATCCGTGGTGCGACAAGTGTACAATGTTCTTGCTGTCATACCATCAATTTAGCCTTAGAAGGTAATCTATCTCCTAAACATTGTCACCATCATTTGATCATTTTGTTTAAATATAGATATTGTGAACTGTTTGACAGCAAATCAGGTAGCACATGTCAACTGTGGAAATTGTAGGATGCTTTTAATGTACCAATATGGAGCTCGTTCTGTGAAATGTGCCGTTTGCCAATTTATCACGTCCGTTGGGGTTAGCACAAAACCTTTGTTTCCTCTATCTTGACATTACAAATAACTTATGACCATTTTGTAATATATGCTTATTGGATGCACAGGCTTCGACAAGTGCTACAGAACAGAAGTTCACCACATAAATGCTGTGTTCAGAATGACTTACTATGACTTCAAATCTATGGTGATCCAAGAACCTATGTATCAGTACATGTACAATGTATAGAGTTATGAATTTCTTATTGCTTGAGACTATCATAATCTTATTCATGAATATTAAAGTTATTAAATAATAAGAGTAGTTTTGGCAAGCGTGTGTAGGATATGAGAAATAGCCGATTATGAGCAGACATTTATGGTTGTAAGTTGGTGTTTTGTTTTCCAGATAATGAGAAGCTTTTATTTGTTCTATTATGTTAATTTTGATACATGTTTGGTTTAGCGCCATAGATAACACGGCAAGAAGTTAGTTTTGTGGCGTTACTTGAAAAATCTAATTCAAGTTTTAAAGTTGTCACTCCATGTTAGAAAATTCATGGTTTAATTGGTTTATTAATGGATAGAAAATGACTTAACATTATAGGATAAGCATTAAGGAAAAAAGATGAAAGAAGGATCATGTGAAAGAACTAAAGCTAGTTTCATTTAAGGTGTTTTGCTTATCCTTTCCCTGGATATTAAATTATTTCAAAACATTAAAATGTGAGACTAGATCCATGAATACACATCAAAGAAAAAGGGTATTAATGTAATTTACTAGTAATGTGTGACATCAAAGCATGTTACAAAGTTCCCAAATCACATCTTTGAAGATTTGTGGTATTTAATGGAAGAGACCTAGAAGGAAGAAAATGACTTTTGAGACCACAATGGATAAGTATGAAGACAAAAAGATGGAGGAGAGAATCATGTGAACATAAAAATAATACAAAAACATTATGAAAATGAAAGCGAGAATAGTAATCGCGTAACAGATACTCCCTATACGTGCCGTAGAAACATGTTTTTTTAAATGGTACAATAATGTCATGCAAAATAAATAGTACATGCAGAAACTCGGAAACCCTTTGGCTACAAACAAGCATCCTAGGATTTCACTAAGTGAGCCCTACTTATTGTGAATGAGCGTAACGTTCAATAAGCATTATGTGTTTTCGAGTACGCAGGGTTGAGGAGAATATGAACCAATTGCTTACGAGGTATTACCATCTAGGAATTGACAAAATACCACGAAACAAAATATTTGATGGTCCTGTTATTCATCGTGTGAGGTTCCACTAGTTGGACTTACTTTCGCTAACAAATTGATTGATCGTGATTTCATACTGATTATGTCATGTAAAAGAATACTCATCACCTAAATTAGACTTCACAAAACTGTGATCACGACCCTTCATGATATTAGTTTTTTAATGGGAGATGGTTAGTCTACTTGGTAACTATCCAAGATTTATGTTTATCCTAATATATTCCTTGACTTGGTCAATGAAATGCTTCAACTGGATCTGGAACAGTGGATGCTGATATAGAAAACATAATCCAGGCAACTAAACCCCCTGTTTTGACCCTAGCCCAACCATAGACAGATGGTGTAGATGGACCAACATAGCCAGGCGGCTTTGACTTTTTAAGGGTATCCCCTCCTTTCAGAAGGATGACACTATTTTTTGGAACAACACCTAGTAGCAGTAACTGGCTAAAACCTCACATAATGTGTTGTAGCCAACCTGGGTCTCTAGAATCAGTGCCAGGTCCAAGAATTCCAAATTGGGTATGCACTACCATAACAGACCATTTTAGGGTGTTTTACATAAAAAAAAACTAATAAATTTCTTTTTGTGGGTTTCTGGTTCACATCAGTCGGGCAGTATCTATCGTCAAGTTCCTATTGCACATCTGTAAGTTAAAGACTTACTATGAAAAACTAAAAAAAATCAAACTGATCTAAGTGAAAAAAGATAATCACTCATTTTTAGCAGTGGTTACTACTTGGACAAGTTTTATAGCATTTTTCTGCGTATTTTACAGCTACAAATTATATTTATTTGATAACTACAAAATAATGAGCTACAAGGAGAGTCTTGATGATGACATGGTATAAGCACATATATTATGGATATTCTTATTACCACAGGTACACTTAGAGGAACGAGGGAAGAACTGTAGGTTATTTACTTATTTCTATTGCACATCTAACAAAGGAATCACAAGGGGATTATCACATAAAGGTGAAAACCCAAATGGATTACTTTATTTGAGTTGGAGGGAGTTCTAAAAATAATAGCAAACGAATTTTTGACATTTATGATGATAGATATGTTCATACAGGACTCGACTAAGAGGAGACAAATTTCGGTAGAAACAACACCAGGTTAACAAATAACTCGATCACATTTCACAAAAAGAAAAGGGTGAGATGATCATACTATTGCTTTTATAAACCAGTCGTCACGCAATTATTCATTCAGTTCCATCAACAGAGACCTTGTTTGTTCCTCCAGCTTGAATCCAGCTGCCTCAGCCTCCTTGCACACCTCCTTACATTTAGCTATCCTCCCATGAATTGCATAGACTTTAATAATATCCATGTATATATCATATGCCGGAGAAAATCCTGCCTCCTTTAGTTTTGAAAAATATCTTACAGCCCTTGAGAGGTCATTAAGAGCAACAAAAAGTTTTATTACGACACGGTATGCTGGAAGATCAAAAAGACAATTTGATCCTTCCATTTCCCAAACCAAAGCCTCTCTGTAACGGTTATTGGAATAACGACTGTGGATGAGAGTGGTGTACATGACCACACTTGGTTCCATACCAGAGTCTTTAAACCAATTATATAAACTCTCCACAATCTCAAACCTCCCAAGCTTGATGCAAACTTTCATTATCGCAGTGCAGTCTTGCTGCGTTAGATTCAAATTGTCTCTTTCACCAAGCTCTTCAAGTAAGTTCAATACAAGCACACGATTATCAGGGTTTTTTCCAAGTTCTAAAATGAGTTTCGCATAAACCCCTGAATCCAGCATCATTTTCCTATTTTTGGCAGCTGAAAGAAGTTTGTATGCAAGTTTTAAGTTGCCACTCCTTATGAAACCCCTCACGACTGCTTCATACACATTTTTGCTTGACAGGCTCAAGAATTTCTCAAGCTTGAAAGACAATTTCAATTCATGGTTCCTAGCAAGGACTTCAACGGTTGAAGCAAGAAGCCGATCATCTGGAGACAGATGAGGTTGTTCCTGCACCCAACAGTATATCTTCAAAGCTCGTTCAGGCAGACCCATATGTCCTAACTCTCTTACTGTCATTGACAACGAGCCTTTTCTAAGAAATCGACTGCATTTGTCAAGAACTATGGAAACATCTTCTTCAGGGTCAAGTTTTTTAATTTCTTTAGCTAGACCAACTAAGAATGTCGGGTCTTTGTACACTCTACTAGATATCGATTTTCTTGAAATGTTTGTAGCTCTTGCAAATTTCTTTGAAGTCGGGATTCCCATTGGTCGATTTTTGTACGGAACTGGAAGAGGGAGAGGTCTTTCTCTACCTAACTTCCCAGGTTTTTGAGGAATTCTACCTCTAAACAGAGACGATATCGTTTCAATCTCCTCTGGGTCCCACTCAGGATCGTCTTCTGCTTCCTTTTCGTCTATATGTTCTTCTTCCTCTTCATGGTTGTTGGTTTCCAAGTCATCGTCCAACACATCGACTGAATCATCAATCTCATCAAACGGTCTTCTACTTAGAAGTGGTGGATCATTCGTTCCGTGATCAGTAAGTTTCTTTATTGGTTTTCTAAGGTAAATCCTGGTTCTTGATGGATTCATCAATCTTAACTTAAATTCATCCCGATGGTCTGTCATTGTTCCCGTCTTCCGTGACTTAACAAATCCGACAGACAGACGTGTTGCATAGATATTACAAAAGCAACAAGAAAGAAATGCACAATCCATGCCTATACTAATCCAATACCCCCGAAAGAGCCCTAACCAGCATGAACAGAAATACTTTGCGATGCGTCAAAAGTTAAACTTATATCGATATGTTAGTAAGTTATTTTGGTTGAGGCATTTTATCAAACACGTAATATGCAAGTAAAATTTTAAAACCTTAGTATCACCTTCTACTGAATACCAATGATGGATGATACGTAAAACTATGTTTACATATTCCAATTCAAACGGTTAAAAATAGATTTAAAAAAAGGGTAACGGTTATTCTACTAACAGTTAGTTGCAGCAAAATAAAATGGAGCGAATTTGAATGATAGTATTTGGTGAACAAAAACATTTCAAATTTAACACAACATTTTTCATATTACACAATTTGAACACCTAGGTTTTGTTTATTATGTTTTAGACACCTAGCTTTAGTGAAAATTAACACATTATTTTTTGAGTGAATTACATAAATCGTCCTTGTGGTTTGGTCAAAATAACGGATTTTGACCCTATACTTTTTTTTTCGCAATGCTTTATCCCCTGAGGGTTTACAAATCTTACGGATTTTGTCCCTCGGCCCAAAATGTCCAAGTGTTTTGGCCATAGTCCTTCGTTAGTGCAGCTGTTAAGTGTTTTGCAATCAAGTTAGTCCTTATTTTTTAAAATGTAGTTTTTCCCATTAGTCCCTCCCTAATAATAGTTATCGCCTGATTTTTTACGCTTTTCGCTTTATCCGCTTTCCGCTTTTTCGCTATCCGCTTTTACGCTTTATCCCTTTTCGCCTCGCTTTTATATGCCACCGCTTTTACGCTTTCGCCTCGCTTTTTACGCTTTTGTCTATTTATCCGATTTCGACCGCTTTTTTTACATTTTTATTCGCTTTCGCCGTGCTTTCTTGCGCTTATGTTCGCTTTTTCGCCGCCTCGCTGTTTTAATAATGCTTTTGTCTCTGCTTTTTTTCTTACATTTTGTCCGCTTTTTCTATGTTTTGTCTCGTCGTTTCTATTAAAGCTTTTCTACGTGACGTTATCGGTTTTGATATGTTTTGCACGCTTCAAATTTAAATAAAAATATTTTTCAAATATGTTTTTTAAATATGTTCTGCTTTTTGAAAAAAAAAAAATTTTGTTCAAAATTTTTTTGAAATTTTTATTCAATTTTTTAAATTTGATATTTTTCAATTTTTGAAATATTTTTTCCAATTTTTTGGAAAAAATTAAAACTAAAGAAAACGGACAAAATGTAAGAAAACGAAAAGAAAACGTAGAAACAACGGGCTTAAAACGGAAAAAACGGACAAAAACGTAAAAA